>CM059212.1:1593637-1636137 GCA_030347435.1 Clarias fuscus
AGGGGCGTGTACGGTGTGGTGAGGGTGTAAACTGTGATATAGGGGCGTGTACGGTGTGGTGAGGGTGTAAACTGTGATATAGGGGCGTGTACGGTGCGGCAAGGGTGTAAACTGTAATAAAGGGGCGTGTACGGTGTGGTGAGGGTGTAAACTGTAATAAAGGGGCGTGTACGGTGTGGTGAGGGTGTAAACTGTGATATAGGGGCGTGTACGGTGCGGTGAGGGTGTAAACTGTGATATAGGGGTGTGTACGGTGTGGTGAGGGCGTAAACTGTAATAGAGGGGCGTGTACGGTGTGGTGAGGGCGTAAACTGTAATAGAGGGGCGTGTACGGTGCGGCGAAGGCGTGAACTGTGATAAAGGGGTGTGTACGGTGCGGTGAGGGTGTAAACTGTAATAAAGGGGCGTGTACGGTGTGGTGAGGGTGTAAACTGTGATATAGGGGCGTGTACGGTGTGGTGAGGGTGTAAACTGTAATAAAGGGGCGTGTACGGTGTGGTGAGGGCGTAAACTGTAATAGAGGGGCGTGTACGGTGCGGCGAAGGCGTAGATTGTAATAAAGGGGCGTGTACGGTGTGGTGAGGGCATAAACTGTGATAAAGAGGCGTGTACGGTGTGGTGAGGGCGTAAACTGTAATAAAGGGGCGTGTACGGTGTGGTGAGGGCGTAAACTGTAATAGAGGGGCGTGTACGGTGTGGTGAGGGCATAAACTGTGATAAAGGGGCGTGTACGGTACGGCGAGGGTGTAAACTGTGATATAGGGGCGTGTACGGTGTGGTGAGGGTGTAAACTGTGATATAGGGGCGTGTACGGTGTGGTCAGGGCGTAAACTGTAATAGAGGGGCGTGTACGGTGTGGTCAGGGCGTAAACTGTAATAGAGGGGCGTGTACGGTGTGGTGAGGGCGTAAACTGTAATAGAGGGGCGTTTACGGTGTGGTGAGGGTGTAAACTGTAATAGAGGGGCGTGTACGGTGTGGTGAGGGCGTAAACTGTAATAGAGGGGCGTGTACGGTGCGGCGAAGGCGTAGATTGTAATAAAGGGGCGTGTACGGTGTGGTGAGGGCATAAACTGTGATAAAGGGGCGTGTACGGTGCGTCGAGGGCGTAAACTGTGATAAAGGGGGCGTGTATACAAGTTTTCTGAATATTAACCGATCTAATTAAAAAATCAAATGTTTTCTAACGTCACTGTAGTATAATTAATAATATTCCGTAGTGTTAATGTGTGTGTGTGTGTGTGTGTGTGTGTGTGTGTGCAGATAGCGCGGTACAAAGCTCCGTTCCACCAGCTGCGTATACAGTACGGCACTAATAAAGGGAAGAACTACACAGAGGAGGAGGATCGCTTCCTGATCTGCATGCTGCACAAGATGGGCTTCGACAAGGAGAACGTGTACGAGGAGCTGCGCCAGTGTGTGAGGAACATACCCCAGTTCCGCTTCGACTGGTTCATCAAGTCCAGGACGGCCATGGTCAGTTTGTGCGCGTGTGTGTGAGTGCGTGAGTGCAAGACCTGTGCCAATCATCAGTGCTGCCTCTGTGTCCTGTGCCATGTACACATTTCATCTTTTAATGTGTTTAGTTATTTATTGAGTGTGTGTGTGTGTGTGTGTGTGTGTGTATTTCTCAGGAGCTACAGAGACGCTGTAACACACTCATCTCTCTGATCGAGAAAGAAAACACGGAGATTGAGGAGAAAGAAAAAGCGGAGAAGAAGAAAAGAGCCCCCAAAGGACAATCGGTAACAATTCCCTCTCTTCTCTTCCTCTACCCTGGTTGATGCTGGGAGGTGGTGTGAGAGCAGCTTGGTGTGAGAGCGAATGAGTGTTTTCCAACCTTTTTGGAAAACTTTCTAATGCTTTCTTTTCTAAAGCACAAAACATTATAAACAATTTAAACATCTATCAACAGCAGCACACATGGCGTTAATATTTTATTCCGCTGTTGTGTGGAGCTGTTGATCTCGTGGCGGGGTGCAGGGATGGCGGCTCACCCGAGGGGTGGAGCCCGTCCTCTCTCACTCCGAGTAGTGGTGTTGGATGGAGCGAGTGTGGAGCAGTCAGGTGCTACAGAGGGGCCGGATGGGGGCCAGCCCACCACAGAGAGCAGTGTAATGACGGATGGTGAGCAGATGGGAGATGCACAGACAGACAGTGAACAGGTGGCAGTAAGCAAAAAACATGGGAAGCTAAATGATTATACAGGGGAAAAAAGGGCTAGTGAATGTGGAGAGGTGGAGAGGGCTGGAGAGCCCAGAGCGAAGAAAAACACACAGAACACTCAGGAAGATCTAGTTGCAGCAGGGGGCTCAAACACTGTAGGAGATCCAGTCTCATTGCGGGGGGGGGGGGTTAAATAGCATGGGTGGGGCAGTGTGGAAGAATCAGCATCACTCTAGGACAAGATGAAGACTCAATGGATGAAGATTTCGAAGAAGCCATATTTCTGACGTTTTTTCAGACATATCAGGTATCAGTGTGTCACGTTTTGGGGGAGATCAGCAGCTCTATACACTGGATGATGTAATGAATACCTGAGAAAAACTTACAAAAAATCAGACCAAGCCAACGAGACTGAGTGGGCCATGTGGTGGGAAGGGACACTTTTCCAAAGTCATGGTTCCAACATCAGTGCTGGTGTGACGATACTTTTTAATAAAGCAGTGGGCATGAGCGAGACTGAAGCTACAGAATTAGTGAAAGATTGTATTTTAATGGTAAAAGCAGAAATAAAAAATAAAGCTTTTACTTTTTTAAATGTGTACGCCCCTAACAATGGCAGCGAGAAAATCCAACTTTTTAATAAATACAGTGGAACCTTGGATTGCGAGTAATGTGGTTTACGAGTGTTCCGCAAGACAAGCAAACATTTTTAATACATTTTGATTTAAAAAACTAGCAAGTGTTGGTTTACGAATGCCGAGTATCATGTATCACGCATGGGCCTCTTATTTTCACACCAAGCGTCACGTGATCACAACTGAGCCAATGATTTTTCTCTCTTGCACTGCGGAATTGTGGGTAATTGTCTCCCCTGCTTGGTCTTAGTGCTCGTCTCTTACTGGTATAATCAACATCTCCCTCTTTGTTTCAGCGTCTCCTATGTGTGTGCGCCTGCGTAATTTGACACCGACACACACACACCGACACGCACACACACACACACACAGCTGACCCCCTCCCCGGCTTGCACACAGAAACTTTTTTTGGGCTGTGGAACGAATAATTTGAGTTTTCATTATTTCTAATGGGAAAATCTGATTTGATTTATGAGTTTGAATTATGCTCGTAATCCATGGTTCCACTGTAGAATAAAAAATATAATACAAAGAAATGGAAATAAATCGCGGCACGGTGGTGTAGTGGTTAGTACTGTCGCCTTGCACCTCCAGGGTCCAGGTTCGATTCCCGTCTCTGTGTGCATGGCGTTTGCATGTTCTTCCCGTGCTTGGTGGGTTTCCTCCGGGTACTCCGGTTTCCTCCCACAGTCCAAAGACATGCAGATTAGGCTAATTGGCATTTCCAAATTGTCCGTTGTGTGTGTGAGTGAGTGTATGTGGATTGGCACCCTGTCCAGGGTATACGCCGCCTCGTGTCCTAAGTCTCCTGAGATAGGCTCCAGCCCCCCGCGATCCTGAATATAGGTTGAAGCGGTATAGAAGATGAGTGGGAGTGAGTGAGTGGAAATGAATCCACAGAGGTAATGGGAGGGGACTGGAACTAGACTTCACCCTAGACTGAAACGGAGAGGAACCACACCCAAAGTCTGCTGACGCGCTCAATGAGCTGCAGGAATGAACTGAATCTCGCAACAGGACGCTCACCAGGAATAGACGGACTGCAGAGTGAATTTTATGGACACTTGTGGAATCTAATAGGAGCAGATCTCTATTAAGTTTTTAAATGTGCTTTTAACAGCGAAGCGGGAAGCTGCCGGTGACCTGCACAAGGGCGGTTTAATCACTGATCCCAAAAAAAGGAGACTTGGGACAATTGAAGAACTGGAGACCAGTGCCACTACTATTCAGTGACTACATAGTGACTACATAAAAATCAAAATACTTTCAAAGTGCCTCGCAAGCAGACTGAAACAGTGCATGCAGTAGGTCACAACAGTCAGACCTATTGCATACCTCACCGCTCCATAACGGACAATCTTTTTCTTGTGAGAGACTTAATTGATCTATGTAAAACAAAACCGTATGAACTAGGTCTCTTATGGATAGACCAAGAAAAAGCTTTTGATAGAGTTGACCATGTATACCTTTTCCAGACACTTGAATTCTTTGGTATAGGATTCAAGTTACTTTGCTGTAACCCTGTTCTTTGACAAAGTTCCATTTCAAAAGCTAATGTCGATGCTGCATGAAAACGCTATGGGAACGAGAATACCAACACCGCCGCACTGGAAGTGCCTGGACCTCCCTTACCTTTATCCATACGCCCAGCAGCTGAAAACCTTCAGCAAGAGGAAGGAGCCCTTCTGTCTTTCAAAACACCCGTTACAACAACTTATGAGGTCGCCTTTAAGAAAGCGCTGTATAGACCGTGTGTTATGGTCATGCACAGAGGCTCCTTGGCTGGAGTAAGCGACTCACGGTGGTCAGAGTGGCTGACGCCAGGCTCATCCTCACTAGGACGCTGGAGGTCCCTGTACAAACCGCCCATAGAAAAGCGCACACACGATGCTGAAAAAATGTTGACGGAATTGGTTAGAGCAAGACTAAAAGTTGAGTTCGCCCTCCTAAAGATGACCCACAGACTACCAGAGTTTGACTAGATGTGGGCACAAGGCAGGGGCGTTTTAACTTTCAACTTTTACAAATAAATGAGATCCTCTTGATCTTTTTTACCTGTATTTTATCTCTTTTTTATGTGCTGGTTTTATATACTATGTGTATTACTGTATCTATTCGTACCTTTTAAACATTGCTTTAATACACCAGCTCAGCACTGTACATACTCGACCATTTTAGATCTAACCTTTTCATTGATCTGTTTTACTGAATTTACTTCAAAGTCCCTTTGCTAAGCTCGTTTTCCTAATTTGCTAATTGAATGTTTTGTGTCCTTTTATTTATTACATTTTTTCCTTTCAAAATTTTTTTTCTTAATTAATAACTATTCCACCTTTTCATCTATGGCTTCAGATTTACATTTTTTACTCCAACCTTTTTGCCTTATTCATTTATTTTATTGACTTTTTGTCTTTAGAGAAAAAAAGATGGATAGAAAAACATTGTAAAATAAAGGAATGTTAAATAAAAGTCTCTCTCACCCCCCCCCCCCCTCTCTCTCTCTCCCTCCCTCTCTCTCTTTCCCTCTCTGCAGGCCCAAAAGCGTAAAGCTGAATCCTCGTCTGAAAGGAAGGAGAAGAAGTTGAAGACCTGATTTGGATTCTCTGAATAAAGGAGAGAAGGCGTTTCACTTCACACAGAAACATCACGTAACGTTCAGCAAAGTTCTGCGTTTTCTCTCTAGAGCGTGGGAGGACGTTTATCCAAAATAATTCGGCATTTCTTTACCAGTTGTTTATTTCTCAGCGTTCTCTTTGTACACGTTCGGTGCACTTAAAAATTTTTTTTTATTATTACAGTTCATTTATTGCATGCCCACTGCAATAATTTTTTTTTGATAAAGAGTTGTATACTCTTTATCTACTTTTATACAGCATGAAAAATGTCCCACAGCTTTGGCTAATCGGCTTTGGTGATTGTTGGAAATGTTTCATAATCACCCAGATTGAAATGCTGATTTTATATAGATTTTTAAATAGGCAAAAAGTAGCCTAGCTAAAACAGATTGTGATTTGTAAAGATGGTTTATAAACTGTGATGTTTACCTTTTTTTTTTTCAGAGTACAAATTAAGAAAGGGGGCCAAATTAGTGACATGACCTGCTCTAATGTGATATTGAGTAGCTATCAAGCATAAAGCTGCTAAATATTTTATAACACTGCAAAAAAATATATCTTAGCAAGTGAAAATTTCTTGTTACAGTTAAATTATCTAAATTTTCCTAAAATAATATAAGATTAATAAGCCTATTTTTTTTAATAATATTATACTAAAGCTTTAAGCCAAATCTTTTTTTTGCTAGTTTTAGGAAGAAGAAAAATTCTCTGCCAATACAACAAAACATTTTCTCTGACCATTTTAGGAATCTTTAAATATGAATAATCTTAATAATCCTGTATTTGGTTTGGTGTGAACCTATTTTAAGAAATTATTGCTAGGTTTGTCTAGATTAAAGAATATATCGCTTGCGAAGACGCTAAGATTTTTTTGCAGTGCAATATTTCTATATTGAAAGCAAAAAAAACAACAACAAAAAAAACATGCAAATAAAAAAACCCATAAATACCAAACATCTAAATCAAACTTTCTTTACCCTTCTGGACAAATATGGCAGATAGCCATGGGAGTATATTTTTTCTCAACAACTATAGTAAAGATCTAATAATTCATTTTTGTTCTTTTTTGCCTAAGGATAATTCTGTATAACTAAAACTCACTTTACACTTTTACATCTCTGTTAACGTTAATCCAAATAAACATTAAGTTGTGTTCATCTTTATATACACACATCTGAGTTCAGTGTTATTAAACAAACAAACAAAAAACTTTCTAAAATGATTTTTTGAATGTGTTTGTTTTCCTGTGTGTGTTTGTGTTGTTAATATTAGCATTTTTTCCGGAGGCGAGTTCTTAAGGTGAAATTTTGTATTGTGGAACACATTATCCCATAGGAAAAAATATAAATGCAGATAATCTGTTCCAGCCACCCAAAAATATTAACAATATTACCAATTTCCAATTTCCAACACTATAGTCTGCATATAAAATAATTACAACATTTAGAAAAAAGACACGTTAATGAAGTAAAATATGAATTAAGTAGACATTAAACTTCACTTAGCCTTAATTTATGATTCCTCTTGGCACCGGCTGCTTTATATACCAAACCGAAAGCCGCTCCCTTTTCTTCTTCCTACCGTCCTTGATAGCATTCTTGGGACCCATGGTGCTGTGTCTTCACTAAATCTTGCACATTGTTCAAGTTTTGAACGGCTCCCGGACGTACACGCAAATTAGCCGGCGTTCGGTTCGGTTTGGTCGATCGTATGCCGAATATGCTTCATATGCCGAGGCAAAATTCTTGTAAAATTTCAGTTATTTAGGCAAAAGTTTGTGAGTTGCCAAGGTACCACTGTACAGTAAAGCTAAACAGGAAACCCAGGTTTTTTTTAAAAGAAAGAATGAAACACTAAAACTAGTTTTTAGCTAGTTGGCTAGGTAATATAGTAAGATAACATAAATTATAAATTATATCCATTATCAATTATTGTGTTTGTGTTGGGGGGATGTAGGGAGATCTGGGAATTCCACATCACACTTAAAAGAATTCTAATTCTGAGCTAGCATGCAAGCACTGCAGCGAAGATATGAAGCTGAAACAGGATTGTTTACGGGTGCTTGTGTAGGACATTTGTAAGAACAAAGTAAAGTAAGAAATAAATTCATGTGTTTGCCATAGCGGGTTTATTTATTTTTATTCAAGTCTTTCTCAGGACGCCATTTTGAACACCACGGCCTGGCTGTACTGAGGGGCCGAGCGCTGTAATGCCACACTTTGGACTCATGGGGCCGCTGTGGTTGCATTTATCCTCAGTTTCATTACTCCACGCTGCCCTCCTGTCATTCTTTCCGTCATTTCATTTTTCTTCTCTGAATAAACTGGTGTAAATAACACTGTGCATTCCATTCCTAAACCCTCTTAAGAACAGCGGAAATATTCAACACTTTAACATCGTTCTCCCGAATAACGCCTCGTTAATGCATATCCAGTGGGATGAAATCATCATCATCACTTCTGTCTGTAACAGAAGTCTCCTTAACACTTCTCTCACACACACCTTCCTGATTCCCCTTACAGTTACATATTCGTAGCATCTTTAAATAGCACCGTACTGTATATTTATTTTTCAAAACATTACAAATAATTCCGAATGTGTTTTTAAAGACAAAGATGGCCCAGGAACATCTCGACATCTTGTCGCCATTAAACATGCAAGTAATCTTTGGGATGTACATAAACCCTGCCAATCAGAAGTCCATAATTGATCCATTTTGAGTGGGTATGTCTTTAAGGCCATGGAGAGAGATGTGGGCGTGGCTCAGGAGAGAGAGAGAGAGAGAGAGAGAGAGAGCCTGGGGATTGAGCCCTGATTAGCTGAAGTGAGGGATTGATTATTTCATTATCTAGAGGAAGGGATTGGTCATTAATGAGCTAAATTGATTATCTGAAGCTAATTGACCAAGAGAAAGTGGTGAAGTGATTATCAGCTATCTGAAATAAGGGGTTGATTATTGATGATCTAAAGTGACTAATGATTCATTAAAGTGAGAGATTATTGATTAACTGGCACAAGGGATTAATTAATGATTACCTAAAGCCGGGGATTGATTATTTACTTATTTGTAATGAGAATTTGATTTTTTGAATTTCTGAAGCGAGGGTTGATTATTTCCTTATCTGAAGCAAGAGACGGACAGTTGATTAGCTGAAGCAAGGGATTGATTATTTCATTATTATGGTCATGATTAGCTAAGTGAGGGATTGATTATCGATAAGCTGAAGTGGGGAATTGATTATTGATCAACTGTCGATAATTGATGACACAGGATTGTTTGTGAAGGATTGATTATTGCTTATCTGAAATGAGGGATTGATTACTGATTACATGTGAAACCATATTCATATAGGTATGATTATATAATGATGCACCTTATGAAGAATATTGTTCCTTTTTTATTCTGCTGATTAGCAAGCTGATATAACTCGGTGTGTTTCATAGGAAACAGAGCAGACAAATCTCCGAGGAAATCTGCTCAGCCTCATTGTTCTTGCTGCCGAGGTCGAGTATGTTCCCGCTAAACAATCCACTCCCCCACACACTCCTCCTCCTGCGCTGCCAGTGCGAAGTGTGTGAAAGAGGGGAAGTCAGCGAGGCCGCGATGACTTAAAAACAGTATTGAAACTTTCTCTCTTTCTCTCTCTCTCTGTTGAACCAGAGCATCTCATCAATGCTGAACCAAGGACTATTTTCTTTTTCATTTTCCATCAGAACTGGAGAAAAGGACAGACGATTCATTGCAAGGACACTGTCTCGGTCTGCGGTTTGATATGTTTTTCATTCTGATCCATTGTGCGGGGTTTTGGTCCTGAGTCCAGACATTTTATCATTAAAAAATATGTCTGGGTTCTCACAATTAATGCAACATTAAAATGTTATATTAATGATGCGACTGTTTTAAAAAAAAAAAAAAAAAAAAAAAAAATTTATAGCACTGATATGAACAATGAGTTGAAATAGAAACTGAGATGCTTTTCTTATCTTGTTGTCAGTTGAAGGTGAAATGATGGAGAAATGAAATCTATATATATATATATAGTTCTTGCGTATTTATATATTGTACATTCGCACTTTTCTCAGTGAGCGTAGATTCGAAATCAATTCAGCCATTTATGCAGCGAACACCCACAACACGGTGTCCCGAGAACAAGCCAAAACAGATGATACATCACTGAAAAGTCTGTGTTTGTAGCAGGTACATTTCAACCATATTGTGAAACAGTCGCCATCACGTACAGCTACGCGGCTTCGCGTCACAGCTACGATGTGCGTCACTTCCAGACTTCTGTCCATTTCCAGATCCAGACATTGCAAGGTGGAGTTAAAGTGACATGGACTGGGGCGGGGCTGAGGAAACTATATTCCGATTATCACTAACGCACTGCGTGTAAATGGAGGACATGTTAACGTTGATGTCTGTGTGTGTGTGTGTGTGTGTGTGTGTGTTAGTAGAATTTGAGGTGTTAATAAGGCAGATGAAATAATTCTAAGGTGAGAACTCATGAATAGCAGCACTTTTGTAAGGTGAATAATATTTTTTTACGTGGCTTCCTTGTCTCTCTCTCTCTCACACACACACACACACAAATAAAACACACATTCACACGCTTGTGATTAGTGTGAGCTTTTTTCCCTCAAGTTTTTAGTCCATCTGTTGCGACGGAAAAAATCTTCCGTCTGCCTGCTGACACACACACACACACACACACACACACACACACACACACACACACACACTTTATCTTATTCTAATTTGTCTCTCCAAGTAAAATCCTTCTTGGCAGATAAGAATCCCAAATTATTTAAAGGCGTACGTTTGCCAGAAGCTAAGTGTGCTCTGGTTCGCCCTCTGGTGGAACCGTTAACGCTTCTTTGCCGTAAAAAAATTGTTCTAAATAGAAACATCCGGAAAAGTCCAGATTCTTGCTTGGTGTATTCTTTCTCTAGAACGTTCTGACGAGAACTTAACATTTTTAATAGTCTTGTTAAACACACTATGCGAATTCGTCATACGATTCTTCGTAAAAATGTCATGTTTGGTTTCTTCATATCAGGAGCTTGCTAGTTTAAAGGTTTAGCTAAGGACGCGTCCTGGACTAGTAACACAGCTAGCAAAACAGTGACATGCACGCGGTAAGATAACGTAGCTTAGATAGTTAGCTAAATCAATTAGGCTAACTAGTGGCCGCCGAATGTGATGTTGTTCGGCGCAAATTTTACATCCGTACATCCGTAAATCAAGCGAGTGGTTTACATTCGTAAATGATTCATATCGACAGGTCCATTACGTATTCGTGGAGAGTATTATGGGATTGCGACTGTTGAAAAGGTCACATGTTCGTAAATTTCTGCAAAATGTGAAGCTTGGAGGAAGTGTGGATGAATTCTGTGTTGGTTTTATTTAAAGAGCAGACCTGGTGCTGACACACACACACACACACACACACACACACACACACACTCATTAGTACCCAAATGACCCAGTGTGACAAAACCTCAGTCACGTTCGCTTTGTTGCTCACTGAAGTGGAAATCCAATCTCCTGCTCTGCTCTGTGTGTGTGTGTGTGTGTGCGCATGCTTGTTACATGTCCTTTCTTATTCTGTGGATGTGTGTTAACGTGTCCGAGAGAGAAAATGAAGACAGGACGCGAGCGAGAGATGATGAAGAGAAATAGAGAAGAAAAGCAGGGGGAAGAGGGAGTAAAAGAAAGAGTGATAAAAAAGAAAGCGGGAGTGAGTGAGAGGAGCGAGAATCAAAAGGGAGGAAGAGAAATGGAGAGGATTATTGAAAGAGATGGCGAAGGGAAAGACAGAGCGAAAACAGACCGAAGAGCTTAAAAAGAAAAAAAGAAAAGAGGGAAAGAGTAGGAGGAGTGAGACAGAATGAGAAAGGAGAACGAAGAAATGATAAGGAGCGAGATGGAGAGAGAAAGGAATGGGAGATGTGGAGAGAGGATTGAGGGAAAGAAGACAGAAAGAAGAAATATGGAAGGATAAATAGAAAGAGATGGAGTGGAAAAGAAAGGAAAAGACATTTTTAAAATGGAGGGATGTGGGAGTGAAAAGGAAAGTGAAATAAATGGAAAAAATTACAATGAAAGAAAGAAAGAAAGAAAGAAAGAAAGAAAGGTTCTTTAAGCGTTCACTGGATGACAAAAAATGAAAGGTTCAGTTTGGAGGAATGTTGTTAGTTTCTTTCTGAAGAACAATTCAAGTTTCCCAAAAGAAGTCTTAAATGTTCTAGATTTTTTTTGAAGAGCACTTTCTTAGACTAAACAGTGTTTTATTATTTTTTTGTTATGTTCCTGAAAAGGTTCTACTTGTACCACGCTGTTCTGGGCTTCTACGCAGTTCCTGTATGGGGCTCTCACTAAACGTTCTTGGCTTTCGGACACCTACTTGACATTGTGTCTAACACTTGGGTGGTGAGTTCTACTTAGAACCATTTAAGAGGGGACAAACAAAGACAGTCCTAGAAATACATGTTTTTTTTTTTTTTCAGGTGTACATTAAGACTCGTTCATTGTCTGTTGAGAGAAGACGTTCCCTGGTCGAGTCGCCACAGCGTCCCGAGACGGTTCTGATATACTGTGACCCGTGCTGGGACGAGTCTGTTCTCAGCTGAGGTGGGAGGTAACTGAGGACAAGTGCTTTCTTACTGTACTTAAGTGTGTAACTTTCCCACATCTGTATTTAACTTGAGTAATTACGTCTGTAATTTTTGTTATAGGAAACTTTTTCCTTTTACTCTATTCAAAGGTCCAGCATGTTTCTGTACTTTTACTTAACGGTGTAGTAGTAGTATTTTGAAGCAGGAATTTCACCACCTTCTCATTTTTCGTCTACTGTGAGCTGATACAATTTAGTAAATTTGAAGGTGGGTACGTCTGTACTTCTACTCAAGTACAAAAGTAAATTCAGTACTTCTACTTTTACTTCAGTAATATTTGCCCTCGTGAAGTACAGGATTTGTGTATTTTGCTCTGGTACCTTTGGTACTCTTTAACCAACCACGCCGACTGGCTGCAATTTGTAGTAACTGGTGCAGACGAGGACGGACTGGGCACAATTTTGAAACCTTTACAGAATCCTATGTACAGTATCAGAATCCTAGCCTTAAGAGGTTCCAAGCGAAAGGTCCCTAGCATCTAAAACAAGTTCTACTTCAAACACTGCAGGGTTGCTGGAGTGCCGGCAGGATTATATTCAGCGGTACACAAAAGAACCGGCCGCCCGCTCGTACACTACCTTTAATGTCTAATGTGCAACACGCGCACATACAGTACGACTACTCAGTGAACGAGTGTGAGAGCAAGAGAGAGACAGAGAGAGAGAAAGAGAGATTCAGGGTTTTTTTTTATGCATGTTACAGAGACAACATACAAGATAATAAAAGAATTAAAAGCTCTGGTTACCCTTTCCATATGCATTTCTAGGTTAATTATTGCCACAAGATAAACTAAATCAGGCTGCAACACCAGCAGTACGATTACGCACAAGATGTATGTGTGCCTTGACCCCCAGACAGCAGTGATAAACCTGACCAAAGATCTTTAAAAAAACAAAAAAACAATACACACATAGAATTGCATACAGGATTACGTCCACTGGACTGTTGTAGGAATTTTTGTTAAATAATTTTTAAAAAAAAATCTATTGGAATAACAAATGTAGAACATTTAAGTGTTTCTTAGTCAAACTCACCAAACTCTTATTATAAAAATTATTATTATTTTAATGATTTACCAAAAACAACAAACATCAAAACATGTGATCAAACATATCTGTGCTATTTCTTTGCCAATTTATTTTATTTCACAGTCATGTTTTTATAGTCGTTTAAAATGAAATTCATCATATTGCCTAGGTTGTGCTGAAAAAAGGATATTTCACTCTATACTGCACAATCCTGTATATTATATCTATATTGTAAGATCTTGACTCAGGAAGCACCACAGACAATTTAACATTTCAATAGAAGTTTATTTGTATCGCACTTTTAACAATGGTCATTGTGTATGTGTATGAAGTGTTCATGAAATATGTGGGGAAATGTGTGTGAATCAGAATGATCAGATGGTCCCTGATGAACGAGCCGAGGGCGACGGTGCCGAGGGAAAAACTCCCTGAGATGGTAATAGGAAGAAACCTTGAGAGGAACCAGACTCAACAGGGAACCCATCCTCATCTGGGTGATAACGGAGAGCAGGGATTTGATCTGCACTCATACTGTGTGTTAGGAGGCTGGAAGTTCAGTATAACAGGAGACGTGTTTCAGTTCATATGGAGTCCAGTTGGTTATTGGAGACTCAGGTAGACTGTAGGAAACTCCAGTCCTGAACTATCGAGAGACTGCAGTCACGAGTCCTCAGAGAACAGCTGTCTGCATCAGCCGAGGACAGGAGCGTCTTCATGGTGAAGTGGAACCGTCCCCAGTCACCACACGCGTCCCAGACAGACCACACGGGGTCTCCATGTGACCAGATCTCCAACCAGGAGAGGGACACCAGGACGAGTCAGACAGGTCCAGAGGACAGAGGGGGTCTGGATCACTGGGAGTGAGAAAGCAGAGCTAAGAGTTAGGACTGGTCACAGTCACACAATGTAAACGGTGAATGTATATTTATTGTAGAGTGCAAGCAGGACTAACTATGACATCATAACTAAAAGGGAGGAGCCAGAAGGAAACGCAGACATGAGGGGGAACTGAGATGTAAAGCAACCAATCACCTCACCGTCAAATACAGTCACTGTGTGTCCACTTTCAGACAAACAGACATGAGGTGAGGTCTTACTTAAGAAAAAAGAGTTTTTCATTGAAATAATGAGGGGAAGATTTAGAGGAAACACAGGGAATTTGGTTAGATAGAGTAAGAGATAGTGTAGAAAAAAAGAGAAACGTGTATGTGTGTGTCAGAAGCAGTGACCAGCAGGCATGATGACACTAAGCTGGTGAAGAACAGCAGTGGCAGATAGATGCAATGGGCATGAAACAGAGATGGCTCTCACAGGCTCCTAAGCAGCATGCTCACAGAAAGGGACAGAAGGCCACTCACAGCTCTGTGGTAGCGGCCGCAGGTGGGAGATAAAAGCGACCAAGCCGGTGTGGCTATTACAATCCAGTGGACAAAACTGAATCCGGGGCATCCCGGTCGGTCCTTGTCTTTGGTCGCAGCGTTTCCAGAGCGAAGCTGACGTGTCTGTCGCCCCTCCTGTAGCTGCAGCAGCAGTCTGGACTAGGGGTCTTAACGTCAAGTTAAGGCCAAAGTGCCAGCTAGCTAGTGCAGTGACCCTCGGCAGGATGCTGATCGGTGGTGATCAGTCCTAACTCGTTCCGCCTGACTTCTCCTCTTTGCTCCTTACTTCCCATTTATTAAAGAGTGAAATCAAACACCAGCTGTGTCATGCTTAGCGCCTCGCCCCCCTCACGTCCATACTCATGTAGAGGCTACACCTGCATGCACCTGTCAGGGGAGGATCTGTGACAACACTACCACTCAAATGTTTGGGATCACTTTCCACGGTCGTCCCTGATATTTCATTCTCTCTACACTGTAAAACAACGCTGAAGGCGTTTATCCAGGATACACAATAATCTCCTCTGAACAGTCGATATTGAGATGTATATCTGCTCCTTCTGCTCTGTAAAGCTTCATAACGGCTCTAATCTGAGGCGCTGGTCGAGGTTAATTGGTGATTTCTGAGGCTGGTGACTCTAAATGAGCTTCTCCTCTGCAGCAGTAAGTTTTGGTCTCGCTTTCCTGGGAAGGTCTTCATGAGAGACAGTTTCATCCTGGAGCTCGATGGGGTTTACGAACACACTCGACACACAATACTGCTCCAAGAAGTGTTCCAGAAAGAATCTCTGTTTCCTAAAATAACAACCGACTGTTGTTGTTGTTGTTACATAATTACCCAATTCCATATGTGTTATGTTTCATACTTTTGAAATCCCCGGTATTGTTGTAGAATGTAGAAAATAAATCACCAAAGAAAAACAAAGAAATCTGCAAGTGATCGCAAACTTTTAAGCATTAGCGTACAGTATATACTGTATACATTCAGTTGTGCTCAAAAGTTTGCAGGACTTGAAATAAATTGTTGACATTTATTTGAAAAATATGACTGATAATGCAATTTTTTTGACTCTTTTTTTTAAAAAAGTTTGATAACTGAAAACATCAGATCAAAAGTTTACATATCCTTAAACACACAGGTTTAAAATGCCATCGAAGGGCAGTTTCCGCACCTGTGACTCAATGTAATTGTATTTACTGTCTGTGCAAAAATAGTCTGTGAGTTTCTCAGCTCATGAGGCGATGCACTGACTTGGCTGGAAACTGCACCATGGGGAAGACAAAGGAACTGCCAGTGGACCTGCGTAATAAGGTAGTTGGACTTTATAAAGCAGGAAAAGAATATAAAAAGACCTCAACACTTGAAAATCAATCAGTCAGAACTGTTGAAACACTGATAAAGAGGTGGAAAATAAGTGGTTCAGTTGATACTAAGCCATGATCAGGTTGACCAAGTAAGATTTCACCCAATACTGCCATAAGAATGGTTTAGGACATGGAGAAAAACCCAGAAAAAAAACTTCCAGAGAAATTCAGGCTGCTCTAGACATAAGTGGTGGTGGTGGTGTTGTTTCAGGGTGCACTTTAAGGAACCTGAGGTAAGGTACTTGAACACAAATGACCCCCATGGTTGCGTTGCATCCTGCATGGTAGGAGAACGCCGTTAATGCGCCCAAGTCACAAAAAGGCCCGCTTGCAGTACACCAGATAGCACCTAGACAAGCCTCAGCTTCAGCTTCATTATAAGGCCAAAATTTAACTTTATGTTTGGAGAGGAGTTGACAAGGCCTACGGTGAAAAGCCCACCCTCCCTACGGAAAAGCATGGTGGTGGATCTCTTACGTTTTGGAGCTGTGTGAGTCCCAGTAGTACAGGGAAGATAGTTAAAATTGATGGGACGCTCTTGGATGTCCCAACATGACAATCATTCAAAGCACAAAGGCCAATTTGACCCTCCAATGGCTACAGCAGAAGAATGTGAAGGTGCTGGAGTGGCCATCACAGTCTCCTGACCTCCCGAGACACTTTGGGGAGATCTTAAATGTGCAGTATGGTATGTTGTCAGGGGGTATTTTGCCAAGAAGAATGGGCAGCTGAGAGATTTAAGGACGTCATGCACAATTATTCTAAAAGACTGCATGCCATTATTGATGCTATATGGGTTTTTTTTGTTGTTGTTGCATATATTTAGAACAATAACTGAGTCCTATAAGAAATGAAATACATTAGTTTTGCCTTCTCACTCATCTTTTCTTTAAAAAAATGGTACACATCTCAAATGGTGCAAATTCTCCCAAGGTAGGCAAACTTACTATATACCGTGTATATAGTAATGCTCTGCCAAAAATATATATAAACTTTCTTAAAATATGATTACAACAAACCAAATATAATATTATTAAGCCTGATTCTAATCGAATTTTACTGAAATTTTAAGAATAAAAAAAATATATAGAGAGATTAATCTGCAATATTTCTGCTAGTTTTAGAAATTTGCAACATTATCTGCCAATACAACAAGATATTTTAACTTACAATTTTAGTAACATTTGACTAGAAATAAGATTTATACTTTAAGATTTGGTTTGTTGTTAACTTATTTTAAGAAATGATACATACTGTACTGTAGATTTGGCTAGTCTCAAGAATATTTCACTTGTTAAGATGTCCTTTTTTGCAGTGTGCACAAAACGGCTACGATGCTCTGGGTTTTAAGGGCTACGGGGTCAGTAGATAATTAATGGTTCTTTGCTTCTTAGATGTTGAAATACTCGGCTGGTGAACTTTTAAGGTTCTCCCCTAGGATGGGTAAAGAACCCCTGGGAGCAGTAGTACGCAGTCCGTGTACACGTCCACACCTTCCTGAGTGTTAAACCCTTTTATAGGACCGATCATTAAATCCTCGTTCAGATGAAAGAACTCAGATGTGTCTTAACCGAACCGAGACATTTTTACTCGCTCAGATTCCTAATTATCGTCTTTTTCTTTAAATATATATTTATATACTTTTTTTTACTCGATTGTTCTGCGTTTTTTTAATTCAACACGGCTGCCTGAAAGTAACACAATGATTACGGAGTGACTCTATTCATCCGCTCCCCCTCTCTCTCTCTCTCCGTGCGCTCTGATACCGTTCCCTTTTTAATGAGAAAGTTTCTGTATTTTAAGGTTAAAACTTGGCTACTGAGTGTGAGTGTATGTGAGTGAGAGACAGAGAGAGAGACAGAGAGATGAACCAAGGTCAATGTAAAAGTTATTTGGGTGGAACACTGTGTATTCGCTCAGCCGTGAAGAGTTCATCCTGTCAGAAAGATGTGTTTAAACATCAAGGTCAATTAGAGGTCATTTAATATCTGTTAGGAGTACAGCACCGCTCTTGAATCCTGCCCTCGGATTGGTCAGATGGCGTTGATTAATTCTTTACAACAGCAGCTTTGGGAGTAGGACGGGTTTATATTAACGCGCTCGTTCTTATCTGATGCATTGTTATTGTTTCCATAGCAACGTTCCAACCTGTTTACATTCACTCATTATTAGACTAATAAATAAAAAAAAAGGTGACGTTTTCTTGAAGTAAGGAGTTATTAAAGGAAGGTGTCTCCAGCGTCAGAGCGATAGAATGAACGTTTTTTTTTTTTTTTTTTTTTGCAACATCATCAGTTCATTTAGTTTAAATCGTCCTGGTGTGTGTTTCATTGTAAAACATCTGTTTTGTGCCAGCTGCGGTCGATAAAATTAAAGCGAGAGAAAAGCATAGGATTAAAAAATACATACTTTCCCCTCTTTTAATCACCATAAGCAGCGTATCGTACCATCTCTCTCTCTCTCTCTCTCTCTCTCTCTCTCTCTCTCTTTTCCTTTCATTATTCTTTTGTAGCTTTGCTTTCATCCTCGCCTTCAGTGGACGCACAAAGTCACCTGCACTTTGAATTAGCAGAGAGAGAGAGAGAGAGAGATAGCAGAGATAAGGAACTTAAATGGAAGCTGGCGTGTGTGAATGTGTGTGAGTGTGTGAGTGTGTGTGCACATCTCACGAGGATGAAAGACATTATGAGGACAAAAATTATGTTCCCCATAAGAGAAATGAATTAAAATGTGTAGTGGGAACCGTGTGTGTGTGTGTGTGTGTGTGTGTGTGTGTGCAGTAAATGTATCAAGGATCACTCCAGGGATCACGCAAGTCAATTTGTTGCATGTTACTGTGTGCATGAGAATGTATTGTACCTTCGGTACCCAAAAATCAGTAATACCAGAATGTGTGTTTGTGTTTTTGTGAATTTGTGTGTGTGTGTGTGTGTGTGTGTGTGTGTGCATTACAAGGATGAAAGACATTATGAGGGCAAAAAAATATGGGTCTCTCAAGGGAGAAAGGGAGAAGCATTGAAAAGTGTAGTGGAGACAATAGTGTGTGTGTGTGTGTGTGTGTGTGTGTGTGTGTGTGGTCTGTTTGCTACTTTTAAACTCTACAATAATGCTCTATGCTGTATATAGTTGAAACTCATCACAATCTATGAATATGCAGGAATATGAAAATATATACGAAACAGGGTCATATATTACATGGTATTCTTAATGTTACCATGGCAACCTATCTAGAAAAAAAAAAGTTTCCAGGTTCCACATTATGCACAGAACCATATTTTTTTTATTATTAATAATCAATTACATAATTTAATTCTTTCTTTGTTTATCAGGTCCTACAGACTGATTGAAGCTAATTGTTAATTGCGTTTTCTGATTTTATAAAGACATAAAAGTCTATAAATTCTTAATGTCACAAAAATAGTGTCCCAAACAAATACAGTGAGAAAAGTAAAATCAGTGTAATTAGAGTCTTCAGTGTGTTAAAGTGTACCGTTGGGTCCCGTGTTTGTTGCCTGTGTGCATTTCTGCATGTGTTTGTGAAAGCCGAGCACCAAACTTCCTGTCACCGATGTCTTCATTGAGGCTGACAGCATCCTATTAGTGGCCTGAAAACTGGACAGAAAGAAAAACACTTACTCAGTGTATGTTCAAGGCCTCATGAAGTTTTCACCTCTCGAATGAAAAAAAAGAAGAAAGGAAAAAAATAACTGACTAGTTTCTCAGAAACTCAATGCAGTTTTATACAAAGGGCGTTTAAGTTAAAGTGGGAGTTTTTACTGTACAGAACACAGTCCTGAGAATAAAAACTCCCTTTATGTCTCTAGATAATCCCCTGATACACTAAGGCACTTATGCCAGTGTTTCACTAGCGCTTGGACACCATCAAGGTATAAAGTTTTCTCAGTACGCTGGAGCCGTGATCGGACTGTCTGCTTTATGTCTGAAGCGCAGACCTCCCAGGAACTCCTTTAACGGCCTAAACATGTGGAAATGTCTTGGAGCGAGGTCAGGACTGTAGGGGGGGTTGTGGCAATAACTCTCAGCTGAGTTCGTGTAAGTCCCGGGTTGACTTCCATCATACAGATGTGGCCATTAAGAATGCCTGCTTTTTCCCGCGAAAGGCCCCAATTTCGTCTCGCGCCGTGCCGCGGAATCCCACAAGCACCATTTAAGAATTTAAATAAATTGCTTCACTGAATATCTGCCAGATGGCGCATGGAAGGACTTTATCTAAAAGCCAGACCAAGTACAACGAAGAATTGTGTATAATTAGTTATCCTAAAACAATATTGTTTTTCAATGCTGAAGCAAACCTGAATTTTATTTTGTTTTACAATAGATCTTTCATGATGAACGTGTGTATATGTGCTTCATATTATGTTTATGATGATGAAATGAGATGTCCTAAATCGTGCTTTGAAATTCATAATAAAAAGTTTGTTATATAGTTTTTGTAAATGTCTTAACAGTGACAAAACAATGAAAGACACGACAATGCCTCGGTTTAAATGGTCTTGAAATTAATTTAATTTCCTGATAGTAGGCCATCTGATAGTGTTATGATAATGAATGGAAAAAGTGCAGTCAAAGCCCATTTTGTGTTTGTTGCATTTCTGGGGGAGTATGTTTGCAGTTTTATAGATAAATCTGCTCATATCTGCGTGCGCATTTAGTGGCCTTTTGATCAAAATCATGCACGCGCAACTCACTTTCACGTTTCAAAAGGCAGTGTTTATTGTTTCGTGTATATTTAAAGCACATATGCACAATAAAGCGATATTGTTTTAGGCTAACTTACCATTCACTTTTGTATTCTTTGTTGTACTTTGTCTTTTTGCACACATGCGCGGGTGCGTTACAATAATAATAACAATAATAATAACAATAATAATAATAATAATAAATTCACAGCACTACTACCACTACTACTACTACTACTACTACTAATAATAATACTGAATGGAGAAAGCTGTCAAAGAAGAATCATCATTGAAGGAGAAAAGAATATGAAGAATAAATACGTATCAGTATTTACAGTTTGAGCGCCACATGTTTATGAGCTCTGTCGCTTGCTGTCAATGGGCGCATAAGAGAGATGAATACATTTTTGGCTTCAGTAGACACACAATACCTCAGATTGAAACACGACTGCCCCATACAGGTAATGAACGTTATGTTCGCACTGCCGCGGCAGCTTGAAGATCCCTTTTCTCGAAACGTGCGTCCTTAATGTCCAGATCTGTATTATGATTTAAATCTGGAACCTTCTTAGTTCACGATGTTACAGTGATTAAATATCGGAATCATCGGTATTAGTTTAACCCACACCTTCTCTTCAGTGATGTTAGTTTATTTATTAATTTATTTGCTATAAGATGATGTAACGTGCTTGTCTGGGAGATGAAGGTTGATGAAACTTCCACATTTTGGTCGGTAACATTTTTTAGAGCTTGCTTTACAGGGGCCAAGGAGAGTTCACAGATTTCCTCTTTAAATCTCTCTCTCTCTCTCTCTTATACACACACGCACACGCACGCACACACACATGCTCACACAACACACACACACACACACACACACACACACACACACACACACACACACACACACAGCATTAAACACAGATTAAGCACGATGGACCTGAGTGATGAAAGTGCCTTTAATGAATCTAGAAGTTGAGTGTGTGTGAATTTTTCATCAAAAGGAAATAATATTCGGCTGTAGTAAAGTATTTGATTAATCAGAGGTTAAAAAAACAGGTAGAAATATTGGACATATTATTAGGAACAGGTTTAATCATACATATTGATACAGATATTGTGTATAAAAAAAAATATATATATATAATATAATATAATATAATTAATATTGTGATAGAAATAAGTGTTTACTAATTACTTTCCATTTAATGTTAACATGTCCAGCCTGGATGGAAAAAAAAGATTTACTGTTTGGATGTTAATTAGCAACTTTTTAAGCATCTCTGATTGAATAATTACTGCAGTGATTTATAAGATTTCTGCCACAACGATTATTTTAACCACGAGTTCTTACAAAGAAACAAAATGATGTAATTTTCTGTCTTTTGAATAAAGGTTGAGGAAATCTTTTCCTTTTTAGGAATGTTGTAATTTTAATTAAAAAAATAATAATTTGAACCATCACATTTTGCAGAGAGTTGTTTTTGGAAAATGTACTTATAAATTATTGCTAAAATTATGATTAAGTTGGTATTTATAACAAGATGCAATCAGAAACCTGAATATACAATATATTTGTACTACAGTGGAACCTTGGATTACGAGCATAATTCGTTCCGGAAGCAGGCTCGTACTCCAAAACACTCGTAAACCAAATCAAATGTCCGCATAAGAAATAATGAAAACACAAATAATTCGTTCCACAGCCCAAAAAAATGAATACAGAAAAATAATTAATACAATTTCCCTTTGTGTGCGCAGGCGCCGTGTGTGTGTGTGTGTGTGTATGTGTGTGTGTGTGTGTGTGTGTGTGTGTGTGTGTGTGTGTGTGTGTGGAATTAGCCCCTTCCCTCACCTCGTCTTACACAGTAAAACTCCTCCTCCCTCCCCCACCTCGCTTTTTAAGTTTCACAACAAACACACACAACGGAAACACTGTTTTAACGGGAAAAAAATAAATCTCTCTAATGACACTCGGGTGAGCACAGACTAATGGAATCACTGCTGTAAAGCAAAAAACAACAACAACAAAAAAATTGACCAGGACCTTACCTTACCTTTGAAAAGAATCGCGACAGAGCCAAGTTTCTGTGTAGATCAGAGTGTGTGTGTCTGTGTGAAGCCGGGGAGGGGTGTGTGTAAAGGCGAGAGTGTGTGTGTGTGTGTCGGTGTCAAAAAACTCGAGACATGCTTGTTTTTCAAGTCTAATTTTATAAAAAAATTTTGCTCGTCTTGCGGAACACTCGTAAACCGAGTTACTCGCAATCCGAGGTTCCACTGTATTTACATACAGTTCGTGCATGTTGTTGTCATGACAATGCATTTGTGTACTCTGTAACTTAGAATGAATCGTGTATTTTAGATGGGGTGCTTTTATTTTAAAAAGATGATTTACTACAAATATAAATGCTGTGCTTTGACATGAGGTGGTTTTGAAAGGTGAGTGTGTTTTTATCCCTTGGTACTGGTTTTGACTTTGTGGGGACATTTGGTGATTGGCAGCCCCCATGAGGAAATGCATTTTTACGTATTTGTTTCATTCTTTTACCATAATGTTGTAAATTGAAAGGATTGAAATGATTGTTTTTGGTTCCTGAGGTTG
Organism: Clarias fuscus; assembly: GCA_030347435.1. Classification (NCBI taxonomy): domain Eukaryota; kingdom Metazoa; phylum Chordata; class Actinopteri; order Siluriformes; family Clariidae; genus Clarias; species Clarias fuscus. The sequence continues at coordinate 1,616,801 of CM059212.1, forward strand.
AGGTTTGGTTAAGATTTCGGTACATCTTGTAATTTGTTATGAGAGGTCCCCACAAGTTATTTATAAAAATTATTTAAGTCAGCAATATAGGACTGTGTGTGTGTGTGTGTGTGTGTGTGTGTTTGTGTTTGAGAAAGAAAGAGTATATATTAGAAATTGTATATAAGATCATCATAAGGACCTTATAACTATTATTATGTAAAATGGTGTTCCTGTGGCTAATCGGTGGTGAGTTAACACATTCTCAGCCTTGTGATTCGGCGATGTTTCATTTTTACTGTATACATAACTAAATTCTACTTCTATGCTTTAGCTTTGGAAGTGTATGAAATAAATGACAAACTACTAGATTATACCAGAATGAGACATCCAAAGTAAATTTCAGGACAGATTTTAGGTATTAAGCACAGAAAAAAAAAAAAGAAAAAAAACTGAGAGAAACATTTTGCTAAGTAGACAGAATAATTTCACACAGACACAAACACACTTGTCATTGTGAATCTTGTGAAGTCTTCATCTTTTCCAGAAGCAGTAAAGAAAGTAGTGTGAATACAATAAGTTCCATTCTCCACTGAATTTAGTTGAAACACTTTGACCTAAACGAGCAAATAGATTTCTGAAGAACCTGGTTAGCGGTCAGTGAGTTTGCGGCAAAGACTTAGAGGAGCACTATCGGGAAATCTGCACTACTTTTGAAGAAAATGACTCTGGTGGTTTGGAAGATAACAAACTAGGATTGAGTTCGATTAAAACCAAAACAAAGAGAAATTTGACTAAAAGACTGAGTTTCTGTCCCTAAACAACAACACAATGCTCTGAGCCGTTCAAATCGTAAGGGCCGGTTTCATAAAGTCACTTTGCGTTAACAGTGATTCATGAATCGTTATATCTCTGTTCTTCAAGGTGACGCGGCGTGCGATGTAGAGACCCTCATTCTTTTGACCGAGGAGAAAAATCATCTGGGTGACAATTACACCTGACTCCTCACAGACAAAAAGCAACTGCAGCGAAAACTGAAAGACGTCGAAGGACAACTCTCAAAACAAAGCGAGTTGCACAGGCGCTCGTTAACAGGAGGGAATAACAGGGGAAAAAAACAAGAACAAAACAACAGGTGATGAGGAAAGTGTCGAATCTTACCGAGATCCAGATCTGTCCTGCTTTCAGTTTGCACTTATTAATTTCCCAGCATGATTTTGTTAAAGAAAATAAAGCGAACATGGGAAAATAATTAAGAACGTGGGCGGTGTGATGAAGCGATGTTACTGTCCCAGCCATGACGCATCATACAACTCTACCCTTTATATTTTGAGCACATTTAATATTATGACAGTTTATCCCTTGTGCTGTAGCACCTTTAAACATTCCTTTCTGAATGATAATTATACGACGGCAAAAACAACACAGCTTCTCGTGTTACAGAGAAACTGCAAAGTGGAAACTTCAAGCATTGTCTCATTAACCGTATTTTAACAAACTTTGTCTAAACAACACTTTTGTTGTTGTTGTTGTCATTTAGTTGTCATTTATTTATATATATATATATATATATATATATACACACACACATATAATCTTTTGGATTTAGAGAACAGAACATTTTCCGAAAACCTGGGAGCAAACCCAGTTACAGAACGAGAACAAGTCAGCCTGCAGGAGGCGCTACCGAGAGCTGAAAGCAAATGCTCCAACACCCTAAAAAACACTGGGTTAAAAACAACCCAAACTGGTGTAAATATTTTTAACCCAGCAACATGGGTAAAATATTCAATCCAAATGCAAGGTCATATTTAGCTATAATGCTGGGTTAATTCTACCACATAAATTGGTCAAATGTTCTATCCAGAACTATCCTACTCTACACATTCTATTAACTGGAATGTTGGGTTAATTCTACCTCACAAATAGGTTATTATTATTTTTATGTTTTACATGTCTATGAGTAAAACAGTTTAAACAGTTAAATTACTTTGATATACTGGTCTATTACAAAAAAAGAGCTGCACGGCCTCCCGTGGCATCCTTCGCTCCCGCGTCGAGCCCGCCTTCGCGTCCCCGCCGCCGAAGAGGAAAAGGCCGCGAGGAGGACAGCGTTAAGGCCGCCGATCCCAGCCGGGAAAGCCGCCCGGCCGATGGACGTCCGAGCGAGACTCCCGCCTGAGGCCGCGCCCACAGAGAGCTGGGAGGGGCCAGGCCGGCCATCGACAGCGGGGAGGAACCGAGAGGGAGCGTGCAGGAGCGCTGCCTCGCGTGCTCCGCTCGGCCACTCCGCCCACCGCCGCCAGCCGCGTGCCCGCATGCCAGCTGGGCACTGCCTCGGACCCTGCACGTGCACACATCATTCCTTCCCTTTCTCTCCGTCCTCCCTCCTTTTTCCCTTTCCTTCCCTTATTTATTCCAAATAAATTACCCTTTTCCTCTAAGATCTCGCCTCGTGTCTGTGTTTCATGGTGCCGCCCGTGCAACTTTGGGTCGAACCCGTTACACAGCCACTGAATACACCTGTGAACTTCGGGGGAGGGGCGGTCTTGTCTGTGATGTTAGCTGTCACTAGCTAACCCAACTCCAACCCAGCAAGCTGGGTTAAACAAAAAGTACCCAATTCACTGTAAATAACCCAGAAAAATGACCCAACAGAGGCAACCCAGCGTTTTGTAGTGTGAATGTAAGTCACAAAATGAGTACAGTTTGGATTTCAAAACCCTAAATGATGTAATATTTCATGTGTTTCACATGTTTCCACTGTCTGCACAAAGAAAAGAGTGCTCCGGTGTTAAGAGTTATGTTTACTAAATATCCTTATTAACTATTTAATTTTCAGTTTGTTTCAAAGTTTTTTTGTCCACCGCTGCTTGGGATAATTTTATTTTTAAATTTTTTAGACGTGTGGTGGATTATTTTCTAGTCAATTTTTTTTTTTTTGCCTTTTCATGATTTGCTACAGGAGGTTTACTGCAATCCTGGCAACACTAGTATTGTTTAGAGAACCTGTGTTTAGAGCTCCAGATGTTATGTGGATGTGGGTGTGTGGAAATAGGCGGCTGCTCAGACACTTAACAAACCAGATATGCGGTCATGAGCTTTAGTCCTTCCTTTACAAATTCTCCATCTGGGGCGACACACTTCTCCACATGATGGACGAGCTGGTGGAGACCGTCTCTGACGGAGCCTCCTTTTTGGATCTTGAGGAAAAGTTCCACCTCGTCATCGTCAAACGGCTGACATGAAGTGCATTCTTCAGGTGATGGAAGAGGAAAAAGTCACTGGGAACTACTTTACACCTGTGTTGTACACTGGAGCATCGTCACCATACACGGCAACCATCGTCATGAATCTCATTCACATTGTTTCCTTTCAAACACAAGCACTTAAATTTTTTCAAACCATGGAGGTGCCATTTTGGTTTTGACCCTCCAGCGTGATGGTGAGGAACTACAGTATACCGTGGGTTTGTTAAACAAGAAAAATGTTCATGAATGTATTTTTAAAAAAATCCCTTTTTTTATATGATAATATGAATTTTATGAACGCCCCTCATATATAAATTATTTATATGAATTGCCCCTTTCTGGATCCATTTCAGCACCCTAGACTAGACTCTGATTCTGGAGAAACATTTTCTACTTTTTCTACACTATATGCTGCTTTTTTTATGATTAGAGACAAACAATTATTATAACTATTCTGTTATTTATCTGATAAGTATTGTATACTTTTTGTTTGATTCAAGATAATTGTCTCTTGTATGATTTTAAACAAATCATTATTCTAAATTCAAACCATTAAAAGAATTCAGATTCAATCAGTCTGATTTTAAATACAGTGGAACCTCGGATTGCGAGTAACTCAGTTTACGAGTGTTCCGCAAGACGAGCAAAGATTTTTAGATTCTTTTCAAAGGTAAGGTGCTGGTTATTTTTTGTTTTGTTTTGTTTTTTACTTTACAGCAGTGATTCTGTTAGTCTGCGCTCACGCGAGTGTCATTAAAAAGATTTATTTTTTTCCCGTTAAAACAGTGTTTCCGTTGTGTGTGTGTTTGTTGTGAAACTTAAAAAGCGAGGTGGGGGAGGGAGGAGGAGTTTTACTGTGTAAGACGAGGTGAGGGAAGGGGCTAATTCCACACACACACACACACACACACACACACACACACACACACACACACACACACATACACACACACACACACACGGCGCCTGCGCACACAAAGGGAAACACTTATATGTTGGGATTTATTTTAACTTTTTTTAAAGGTAAAGTGCAGGTTAATTTGTTTTATTTTTACTTTATATATTGTATTAATTATTTTTCTGTATTTATTTTTTTGGGCTGTGGAACAAATTATTTGAGTTATCATTATTTCTTATGGGAAGATTTGATTTGGTTTACAAGTGTTTTGGAATACGAGCCCGCTTCTGGAACAAATTATGCTCGTAATCCAAGGTTCCACTGTGTCTGGTTTTTCTAGAACTCTAGACACACAATTGTTCAAAATCTCTATTGTTGTTTAATCAGATTGAATCAGAATTAATGTAAGTGTTAGCTGTGATCTTGCTGTCCATTCTGACTCTCTAGATAAAAGATTATTCTGGAGCTCTGATCTTCTATAGTCTGACTCTAGATGAAGTCCTGGATGTGACCTTAACATTCCTGTTGTTGTTGTAAACTTAATGTTTCATAAAATGTCAGAAGCTCCTCCTCAGTTCTCATCTTTCCTCCACGGGGGTGTGTGAGAGCGAATCCCAGCTCGGATCTTCTCGACTGATGGAGGAGAGAGAAGAGGAGTTTCAGACCTCTGATCCAGAGCCCTGATTCCTGACCGTAAATGAGAGAGATGGAGAGGACGAACTCTCTCTCTCAGACGACTGGAGCTGTAACACACATTCATTTATACAGTAATTCAGTAGTAAAGGAGTTTGTTTAGATTCCGTCTCTTTACTGCCCCGCGTGGATTATAATTAATGAAGTAAATGGTGTTAAATGTAATTAGTTTTAATTACAGTGGAGGTTCTTTAGAGGAGTAATGTCATGGGAGAAACACTTGTGGTGAACAAAACAAAACAACGAAAAAAATGCAGCGCTCCGGTTGTGAGCCTGTAGCCATATCACACCATCTTTCTTTCTCTTTCGCTCTATTCTTCCGTCTATCACACTCTTCCTATCCTTGCCCTCGCTCTTTATTCTACCAGCTCCTGCCCTCCCTCTCTCTCTCTCTCTCTATATATATATATATATATATATATATATATATATATTCCTCCTCCGTGTTTCTCCATTCAAGCTTTCTCTCTTCTGTAATTTTATTCTTTTTCCCACTTATTCCTCTCTCTCTCTCTCTCTCTCTCTCTCTCTCTCTCTCTCTGGGGTTGGGCTTAGTAAGACTTGAACACTCGTCCATATCGATCCGGAGATTAGCTCGACTCCTGCTCCTCCCTCGGGGTGGTTACCACGGAGACACAAAAAACGTGGGAAGAGGCTTCGCTATCCCACAATTCCCTGTGCTCCTTTACTTCTCTCTTATCTCTTTCTTTTTACTCGCCCTCCCCTCTCTCTCTCTCTCTCTCTCTCTCTTTCTGGCCTGATCATTATCCTCCTCCTCCTTTTTCTTCTCTCTCTCTCTCTCTCTCTCTCTCTCATTTGTGCTTATTTTTTTCTTACACTATCAGTATTTTTTCAATTGATCACTTTTTACCCTCTCTCTCTCTCTCTCTCTCTCTCTCTCTCTCTCTCTCTCTCTCTCTCTCTCTTTCGGTTTCTCGTCTGTAACCCCGTGTTCATCTCCTGCTGGGCTTTAAACTCTGAACAGCATCACTAAAGAGGAACTAAGTGTCTCTCTGCAGGAAGCAGAACACACACACACACACACACACACACACACACACACACACACACACACACTAGCACAGACTGGTAATTTCCAAACTAAAGCTCTAATAAAGAAATATGGTTAGTATCTACCTACCTGTTTATCTGTCTGTCTAATAAAATTGATTTATTTATTTTTATGTCTCTTCAATAAAAAGAGATTTTAGAAGGAGGAAAAGAAACGGGTGAATATTTTTGCCCCACACTGACAGAAGCCAAATTCCTGATCGACAGCATGACCCCAACATGGAGGAGCAAAAAAAGGACAAAAATGGGACCGTCAGCTCAGTGTGGAGGGTCACTGGGGAACCTGTCTGTCTGTCTGTCTGTCTCGCTCTCTGTCTGTCGTCATATCTGTCTGTCTGTATGTCTGTCTGCTGTCATGTCTGTCTCCCTGTCTGGCTGTCTTATTGTCTGTCTTTCTGTCTGGCTGCCTGTCTAAATTCCAGTTTGTCTGTCTGTGTTTATATCTGTCTTCCTTCTTGTCTGTCTGTCTGTCTGTCCATCTTCTTGTTTGTCTGTCTGTCTTCCTGTCTGTCTGCCAGTCTGTCTGTCTGTCTATTTGTCTGTCTGTCTGTCTATTTGTCTGTCTGTCTTAGTCTATCTTGAGCTCATAATCTTTTCTCTTTTCTGCTGTCAGACTCTGATCTGAAGGACAAGTGAATTCCCAGGCAGCTTTGTGTGTGTGTGTGCATTTGTGTGTGTTTGTGCGTTTGTGTGTGTGTGTGTGTGTGTGTGCGTGTGTGTGCGTGCCATGGCTAATATTCAGCTCTGATGCAACATAACGATCGCAGACAGAAACTTCAGCAGCAACCTTCAGATATATCAGTCTCACCGCACGACTCTGTCTCTCTTTATAAATATATAAGGCTTCTTACGTCTTCAGCTTTATCTCTCTTTTAGACCGAATGTGACTTTAAAAAGCCTTATTTATGACATTTTACAGAGCAGAAAGAAGAAAACCCCAAACGCAAATAGTTCATGAGTTAAACCCCTCGACTCTCCGGCGTCTCTGACTTTCTTTTTTCGTGTTTAGCCTAAAGCGGCTTCAGTGAGCGTTTAATAAAAATGTGTGTAAATGAAATTTTAATCATCAAACCAAACAAGAATTCCTGCTGATTTCCTTCGAACTCGTGCTCGTTCGGATAAACTTAAATCAGCCGTAAAATGCTTTTGTCTTTGATGTGAATCGACTGAGTTGGCTCATAATTGAAAAAAAAATAAACGCGATCCGTGTATAAACCCGCAGGGACAGTTAGACCGTTTGAGTACGAGGTTCACCTACACAACCTCTACAACGTGACGACAACAACGTGCAGTGTGTCATGTTTTCTTACAGATTCTTGAAAATATCCTCTGGACTAAGTCATAGTTTAAATGGTAAGTGGTAAAAGCAGTTGGACCCAACCCTGGTCCTGGAGGGACACCGTGCGCCGGATAGTTTCGTTTTTCTTTTTCCCCCCTCGCTCTATATCACACACTCGTGTTTTCTGAAAAGGCTGTTAATCAGGACCAGGATTGGGAACCACTGGTGTAAAGGATGTCAAGGTTGTTCATTCAAACATTAAGTCCATCATTCGTACCCAGGGTTCAGAAAATCTTCATGACATTTCAAACTAAATTGTTCAAGACTTGGTTTAAAAAAAAGTTTTTTTTTCATTTTTTTTTTTCATTTCACCCATTTAGAGAACAGGAACGCAGTTGTTATCTTTTATAATTGCAGTTGGAGTTGCAGTAGAGGAAATAAAAACAAGCAGATAGTCTGTGAACTTGTATGCCTGGTAATGCATTTATTTTATATAGTTTGTAAAGTTTATTGGTAAAGTCTATTTTTATTGTTGACTTTCAACATATTTTCTTGTGTAACATTCATTCATGAACATATAACTGTTTCTCATGGTTTATAATTAAAGCTTACTGTATTTATATGAACTGTGTTGTAAGGGTTTTTCGTTTTTTAAAAGCAGGTCCCTGGACTCTACCTAAAGCCTTACAGAAATCTTTGATGCTCGGTTTGAACACCGCCAATAGACTCATTTTTTACAAGCTGGAAATCTCACTCTCCTTTTGGAAATGGTGTCTATTAAGGTACACACGATCCAAATCCTTAGATACATGCTTACATATTTGGGGTCCGCTTCTTGCCTATTTTGACACTTCATATTTAACTGTTCATAGCCATCTGAAGCACTCTCAATAAATAAATAAAAAATAAATAAATAATTAAAATGACAAAATGAGCTGCAAGGGGTGAATACGATTGTATTCACCCCTTGCAGCTCATTTTTTAATTTTAATTATTTTTTTATTTTTTATTTATTTATTGAGAGTATGCGCATTATAGTTAAATTATATTATTTTTGGAGTGTTTTTTATTTTTACATGTGTAGTTGTTATTTTTTCAATCTGTTGGTTGTTATTAAAATGTAAAATTAATAATAATAATAATAGAAGAAATAGCTGCTATGATTGTGCGGTGGACGTGCATTTCACTCGATATAGTTTTCACCTGTTCAGACTCACTATTTTAAAAGTTGCATGGATTATCTGGCATCTGCTTGAGTAACACTGAGCTGGACAACCTGATATCCAGACTAAACTCTAAACTTTTCTTGCTGTCTCCAGATTCTTATTACTTTCAGGGTCATTTATTGTAACCCTGGAGCAGGTGACTGTGTACTGATACATGTGGGTTTGATCGGCTAATAATGTGAAACGTCCCTAATAAAATCCATCAAAGGCAGCTTTTTGCTTTGATTGTATTGACAGATGAAGTGAATTTGCAAAATGAACTGAATTTAAAATTCTATTTTAAATGTATTTGATCTTTATTGTGAGGATACAGGAGGAGACTGTGAAAGGATACATAGGGGTTTGAGATTTTAAATGTCTCTTTAATTTTAGAATTACAATAAGAGTAAATAATAAATGAACCATTTATACTTGCTAAAAACTTGTTAATAATAAAATAAGTATAAGAATAGACTGGTGTAGTGGTTAGTACTGTCGCCTCACACGCCCAGGGTCCGGGTTTGATTCTCGCCTTGGTGGGTTTCCTCGGTGTTCTCCTGTTTCCTCCCACAGTCCAAACACATGAGCAGATTAGAATAATTGGTTTCCCCAAATTGCCCGTAGTGTGTAAATCAGAGTGTGTATGGTTGTGATGCAATAGACTGGCACCCTGTCCAGGCTGTACCCTCCCTCGTGCCCGAAGTCATCCTATGATAGACTCCGCCCCTTGTAAAGTGCTTTAGTGAATGAAATAATAATAATAATGTTTCTTAAATTAGGTTATTTATTTATTTATTTATTTTTTGGCTCATGTTGGTGCTCTTGGACTTAGTTGTTTTTTTTTTTTTAGCTTCCTAGCTAACCTTTTTACTAAACAGCCAGAGAACCCAAGAAATACCAAATTCTTGTCTCCCTCATATCCGGAGCTCTGACCGAACAGACACCGCCATCGAGCCATCACGTTTAGAGCTTGTTAGTTATCCCAGGTGGTTCGTATGACTGGGCTGAGGCGAAAACACACTGGAAAGTTCCTCCTGCAAATTAGCAACCTGATCCATCAGTGTGGTCTCTACAGGGGGCCGGGGTGAATCCGGTTACACTTTTTGGACTTAACTCCGGTCCCAGCACCGCCCTCTCCATGGTTTTAGGAGATTGAGGAGGTAGATCTCTAACAAATCACCACTATCTGTTCAGCTAACCTCAAAGTAGACTTCTCCAGCTTGCCAGGTTCTTGCCACTTGGCGAGTAATTGAGAGCTCGACGTAGGTAGTAGCATTAGCACTTTATCTCCTTCAGGGAACTTAGTCTGTCGCAACTTTCCTTGTGTTATTTGACCCAGTGTCTGGAGTTCTGCTTTCAGATCAATTGCATATTTTTTTTGTTGTAGAAGAAGGTCCCGTCTCCCAGTTTCCCTGGTGATGTCTAGGATTCCACAAGGTGTCACAGATGAATACCGTGCCTTGATCAGACGGGATCTCTTTGGGGATTCCAGCTCAGGAGATAATGCGGAAGAGTGCCTCTGCAACTGAGCGAGCAGAGATGCTGTGCAAAGGCAGTGTTCCGCGTTATCTCCTGCGTCGGAATCCCCAAAGAGACTCGAAATGATCAGGCCGTGTTATTGCACTGCGTTTAATGCAGAGATGAGTTCCAGACCAGGTTGTTTGAAAGCCATCTCGGTCAACAGTAAGGGACCGAGATGCGCGGTGGAGCTTTTCACAAGCGGACATTGGCGACATGTCGCACACCGTGTATCCCGGGCCAAGAGAAACGAGCCCTGAGACGAGTTGGTGTTTTATCCACGCTTGGATATCCTTCATCAGATGCAGATGAGCTTCCTCTGTAGTCCCGGTTGTTGGTCTTTCGGCTGCTCCCGGTGAGGGGTCGCCACAGTGGACCAGCTGATCCGCACAACAACTTTTACCTCAGATGCCCTTCCTGACACAACCCTCCCAGCACTAAGCCATCAACGCCATCAGGCCATAATACGAGTGTGTGAAGGCACGACATTAGGCTGAATCTGACATCCAAGTCGATCTCACTTGATCAGAGGTGTGTTTTAAGGGTCTCGTCACATGACTGCTCTAAAGGTGAATCCCCAGAGAAGGGAATCCCCATGAGAGAGGGACGGACAGCGCCCCCTTATGTGCTACGTCTCTCCCTGACATCGCTAGCAGACGTGTGAGACGAGGACTTCCTGCCGTCCCCTCGCTTTATGCTTTCCCCCTCTAGAACCGGATGGTGATGGAGCGAGTGGAGGTTCAAGCACATCACCGTGAACCCAACTCATCACACACTCGCCACAGACTCGCGCGGACTCGGGGGGTTTGTGGACTGTAATTACACCATGAGTCCACCAGGGCCTTCCAGACCTACTGTCTGGAGAAAGAAAAAAGGAGAAAGAGAGCGAGGCAGACAGAAAGCAAGACAGAGACAGAAAGAATGCAGAACAGAAAGAACAAGACAGTAAAAGACAGATAGAGAGACACAGAAAAGATCATGAGACAGAAAAAGAGTGAGACAGGAAGAAAATGAGAGAAATAAAGTGGACAGGAAGAGAGTGAGACAGAAAAGGAGAAAGAGAGCAAGGAAGGAAAAGAGAGAGACAGGAAGACAGACAGACAAAAAAGGCGAGACTGGAAGAAAGAGAGACAGAAAAAGAGAGCGTGAGACAGGAAGAGAGAGTGAGACAATAATTACAATTTGATATTGACAGATGGCTGAAGTTTGGCTCCACCAAAGTTTGATCAAAGAAAAGTTTCCACCGTCTGTGTGTGTGTGTGTGTGTGTGTGTGTGTGTGTGTGTATGTGAGATACACTCAGCGTGGCCAAATGTCTAAACAGGCGCACACAACATCGCAGTGGGCTATTTAATTTCCAACAGAGAGACATTTCTCTCTCTCTCTCTCACACACACACACACACACACACACACACACACACACACACACACACACACACACACACACACACACACACGTACACACTCCCTACTGAGCTATAATCCTCTCTCCAGTGTGTCCTGCCAAAGTTCCTCACGACTCCCACATGCACAGTTTTACACACACACACACACACACACACACACACACACACACACACACACACACACACACACACTAGTTCAGTTGACTTGTCCAAACATAAACATAAACTGCTTCTCCCGCTAGAATAATTCATTTATGATGAGCATATGTGTGTGTGTGTGTGTGTGTGTGTGTGTGTGTGTGTGTGTGTATAAGAGAGAGAGAGAGAGAGAGAGAGAGAGAGATGGCGTGAGCACCCAATTAGCACCTAAGGAATTATTTGACTCTATGATAACGGTGTGTTGCAGCAGCTTTGTTTGTGTGTGTATGTGTGTGTGTGTGTGTGTGTGTGTGTGTGTGTGTGTGTGTGTGTGTGTGTGGGCAACGATCAACTGATGCAACATAATAATAAGTCACCAAAAGTTGCATCTTAATCAGCACAGGCGGCACACACACACATACACACACACACACACACACACACACACACACACACACACACACACACACACACGGTCAGTCGTATGTAAACACGTGTCTAGACGTCACTGTTACATTAAAATACATTACTATTAATAATAAACGTTTATAGTGAGGCATTAAAAGTGTGAAAGTGTGTGTAACTAATTTATTAAAAATATAAAAATGTAAATGTAGTAATAAAAAATATATTATTGTTCATAACAAAAATGTAAATAATACATAATAATAAATAAATACATAAATAAATGTAAATGTAATTAAATATAATTTCAATTTAAAGGGATTTTTTTTTTCAATTCCCTGCCATTTCCACTTATTTCTCTTTCTATTCCCTGTTATTCTCACACACACACACACACACACACACACACACACACACACACACACACACACACACACACACACACACCTCCTTCACATTTTCTTCAATTCAGATCATATCAAGGTGACGGAATAAATGTTCAAACACGCAGAGATCACATGACCCGCGAACACATTATTATATATCCCTATGAGTCAGAGAGAGGGAGAGAGAGGGAGAGAGAGAGAGAGAGGGATGGAGGAGGGATGGAGACGGAACGTAGTGGATTGTTTTGGACTTTCGCTTCTTTCCATGTGTTAAATCCTCCTCGCTGCCAAACCCACCAGCTGGACAAGAGAGAGAAAAACAAACTACACCGTGTAGGATGAAGAGAAGGAGGGAGGAAAGAGAGAGAATGAAACAGACCACTTTGTTCTTTTTTTTCAATTATTTATTTAAAGCTACAGTTCAGGCTGGAAAATGTAGAAAAATATAGAAATTTGAATCCTCATTGAATCCACATTAATTTATCGCAATAAAATATTAGCATTTCAGTCCACGCCCTCTTACTGAGTCAGATTATTATCTTTTTGTACAAATTTATACACTGCGTATGTAGTGTGTCACACAGTCACACAAACACGACACACAAATGGTGTAAACTCACTGACCAGCCTGATTCCCTGAGTCATTTACAGGAAACTAGTGTTAGTACACATCACTGACGGTTAAAGAGTGTGTAGAAAGAGTTAAAATGTTAAATCTAATAATACAGTGGAACCTTATGGGCTCGTATTCCAAAACACTTGTAAACCAAATCATCATTTCCCATAAGAAATAATGAAAAGTCAAATTATTCGTTCCACAGCCCCAAAAAATAAATACATAAAAATAATTAATACAACATATAAAATGAAAATAAAACAAATTAATCTGCACTTTACCTTAAAAAAAAGTACAAATAAATCCTGACAGATAAGTATTTCCATTGGTGCGCGCAGGTGCCGTGTGTGTGTGTGTGTGTGTGTGTGTGTGGAATTAGCCCCTTCCCTCACCTCGTTTTACACAGTAACACTCCTCATTTTTAAGATTCACAACAAACACACACATACACACACACACACACACACACACACACACATTCACACACACACACACACAAACGGAAACACCGTTTTAACAGGAAAAAAAGAAATCTCTCTGACACTGGCATGAGTGCATATTAACTGAATCACTTTTTAAGTTTCACAACAAGCGCATAAACACAGCGGAAACACCGTTTTAACGGAAAAAAAAGCGAGACTGGCATGTGCGCATACTAACAGAATCACTTAAGTTTCACAACAAACGGACACACACATAAACACGGAAACACTGTTTTAACAGGGAAAAAAGAAATCTCTGAGGGAATCACTGCTGTAAAGTAAAAAAAAACAAAAAACAAATGAACCAGCACCTTACCTTTGAAAAGAATCGCGACAGAGCAGAGTTTCTGTGTGTTTGTGAAGCCGGGGAGGGGGTGAAAAGGCGAGAGAGCGTCTGTGCGTGTTTCAGGGTGTGTGTGTGTGTGTGTTTGTGTGTGTCGGTGTCAAATTACGCGCACACGCATAAGAGACGAGCAGAGTTTCTGTGTGTTTGCGAAGCCGTGAAGGTGAGAGAGTGACGCTCGGTGTCAAAATAAGAGTCGCATGCGTGATACATGATACTCGGCGCTCGTAAACGAAAAGCTTTGCTCGGTTTGCGGAACACTCGTAAACCACGTTACTCGCAATCGTAGGTTCCACTGTAATCTGCTGATCTTCAATGTAATCAGTAATATTATCATTATTATTATTATTATTATCATTATTATTATTATTATTATCATTATTTGAGGTTGAAGTCCACGTCCATGTCTGTGTGTCTCTCTGTACAGCAGAACTCTCTGTCTCACTTATTAATACACAGAAATCACATTCTGTAAGGTCGAGTATCTGACGCCTTGTTTACACTAAGTTGTACTTCTTTGGTGCTCAGACAAATACACTCGCTGTTCGGTAATCGGAGAGAGAATCACAGATGAGAAATGGAAAAAGTCGATCAGATAAAGATGAAGTTTTGTCTTAAAACGACTCCGGCGTGTTAAAATTCACTTATACCACTTCAGCGCTGTTATTTCAGCCAAAGTGAAAATATGAACTAATCCCAGTCAAAATATTCACTTTATCTTTTCTCATTAATATCTATTGGTGCAGGTGTTTGTTTACATTGAGACAGTAGCGCATTAGTAGATTATTTTAAAGTAGATTATTAAATCCCACACATAACTGTTCATAACATCACTTTTACTCAACATTTAGATTTCACTGATGGTGCAGATTAAACTTCAGCCAGAGATCTAAGGACTGCAGGAGATTCATTCAATTATAGACAGACAGTTTTGTTGATGCTGAGACACAATCTGACTGGACAGACATACAGACACATTTTTTTCTCAGACTGGTTTCGTGTCCTCCATTGTATGAAACACAAAGATATAACTGAAAGAGGGAGTTCTGACCAATGTACAGACAAAACCTTTCTTTTATTTATATACTTGAATGACTCAGGGAATTGACTCTGAATTGACTCACAGAGAGAAAATAGTTTTGTGTGTCTCTAAACTTTCTTTCTTTCTTTCTTTCTTTCTTTCTTTCTTTCTTTCTTTCTTTCTTTCTTTCTTTCTTTCTTTCTTTCTTTCTTTCTTTCTTTCTTTCTTTCTTTCTTTCTTTCTTTCTTTCTTTCTTTCTTTCTTTCTTTCTTTCTTTCTTTCTTTCTTTCTTTCTTTCTTTCTTTCTTTCTTTCTTTCTTTCTTTCTTTGCAAGATGTTACGCTGAGCCACAACGTCTCACACTATCTTTTTCTGTCTTATTGATTCATTTAAATAGCTGCGACGTGACGCCTGAAAAAAACGAATAACTTACAAGAATCAAAAGAATCAATTTCCTTCTGATTCAGTAACAATAAATAGATTAAAAGCTTCTTTCGTTATTTCTTTCTTTCGCCTTCTAAACTAGCTAGCCACACTAGCCTGCTAACACTGGCATAATGCTAACTATACCGCACCTTTAACCTTTTGCTGTGATGACATCATCGGCATATGAATATTTAATATCGGCTCACACCTACACTCAGGCGATGATTTTTGTTTAAAACGTGTCAATACTCAGAAAACAGAAAAAAAGGAACACATACACATGAGGGTGTTTTACATAATTTATGGCAAAAAGAATATTTAAAAGTATGTTGGACTGAAAGCTCATATTTTATTCATTAAAACGAAAAAAAAAAAAAATCCAACAACAACAAACGTAGCATCTGAGGACGATGCGATGTGTGTGAGGGCGTTCGAAGGATGTGCGCTCAAAGCAAAGTCAATCAAATCGCAAACATCAAAGCAGACTCACCCACACACACACACAACACACACACACACTCACGCACACACACTATCCGGCCTACTCCAAACTCAACCGCAACGTTCGTCTTCCGTCAGACCGTCTCCTAACAAACTCCGGCTCCTTTACATGAGAACAAAAGTGTGTGTTATTGCTACTGACGGCGTCTGGGCGTCTCAGGGAGGTCGGCTCGTTCCCGGACGCCGTGTTCCACTCAAATCAGACGTCAACATCAAAATGAAGGCAGCAGATCTCCCTTTGTTTCTCCCCACTTTACAAGCAGCACGTAGAACCCGAGGTAAAGACAGGAGATTTTCCCGAAGGTCATGTTCCTGAGCACGGTGTTCTCCTGAAAAATCTGACGTGACATTTAAAAAAGCACAGATTTAAAGACGCTGAGTCGCTTTTTTTCTATCAAAGGTAAGTGTAAAGTTTAATGGAGAGCCTGCCAATGGACTATATTATTTAATAGGACAATTAGCTCATGGCTAACTCATCACACTGACTCTATAAGTACGGCCGTTTGTCTGGCTATGCCTGGAAAATTAAAATGTCATGACGGGGTTGGAGACGGGATGTAGACACAGGTGGAGACATACTTAAACACTGCTTAGCGCTATTAGCATTAGCATAACCAAGAACATGGACATAATCTAGAGACCGGGCATTTCATAATAATGTACTCCTTCCTTACCACACGCTTTGGTAGTTCAGAGAGCTAAGGCACTGAGTTACTTATCAGAAGGTCGGCGGTTTTAGCCCCAGCTCCACCACGTTGACATTGTTGAGCCCTTGAGCGAGGCACTTAACCCTATCTGCTCCAGGGGCACTGCATCATGGCTGACCCTGCGCTCTGACCCCAGTTACCCTGGGATATGCGAAGAAAGAATTTCACTGTGCAGTAATGTATGCGTGATAAATAAAGGCTTAACTTAACTTAAAAAACTTACATGCAAGGCATAGAAACTAAAATACCAGAGATTTAAATAAGGACACTATTTCAGGGATAAACTATTAACAGGTGAATCGAAAAAAGACCGGAAGTAGCATAAGAACTAACAATGGCTGCTGGAAACTGAAGAAACAGCCAAGTCACAAAACGATGGGGGGAATGCTGCCTGGGGAAATCCCATGATCTACCCCTCTCTTTTGTTTGAAGTGGTCCAGGACAGCCGCTCCACCATCCAGAGTCATTTCTTCTGATGCCGAGGCTGTTGCTGAGTTCACCATCAGACGAGTTTGGAGCACAACTTAAGAGCTGGACTGAAACTTGGTTATGGTCTGGGAATTGGGGCAGAACTTTGCATATGCATCGAGGTGTTGGCTCAAGACAATCTCTTGTTGCTTCTAGGAATAGGGCTTCTGGGAATTGAGCTTCTGGGAATAGGACTTGGCCTGGTTCAGAATCTGTGGCTGGACCACTTCTTTGTCTCAAACAAACATGATGCCCTCAAAGCCAGTGGTGGGGCGAGCACAATGACCTCAAAAACGGCTGGCAGGATGAAGTTCTGGAATGTAAGGAGTATAGCAGGGAATGGCTGGGAACTGACATGGCAGGCCACCTGATCAACCACAGCAGAGCAAAGGGATAGTGATAATATGGTTAAGGCATTGGACTACTGATTGGAATGTCCCAGGTTCAATCTGAGTCTGATGAATAAAAGAATACCGGTGCTATGGAAAACATCCTGTGTAGTACCGATACCTAAGAAGGCTTCTGGGCTCAATGACTTCAGACCGGTCGAACTAATGTCACAAGTCATGAAGGTGTTTGAGCACCTCGTTTTGGCACAACTAGGACCACTGGTAAAACCTTCCCTGGACTCACCACAAATTTGCCTACCACCCTTGTGTTGGAGTGGGTGATGCAGTCACACTTCTTTCTCCATTTCTGATCATTCTGTACACCTCAGATTTTCAATAAAACCCTGAAGAAGTTCTCTGATGACCTAGTGGTTGGGTGTATCAGGAATGGACAGGACTTGGAGTATAGAGGACTTGTTGGACAGCTTTGTGGAGTGGTGCACCAGAAACCATCTGCTCCTAAACATCATAAAAACCAAGGAGATGGTACGGAGTTTAGGAAGTGTACAACTGTGATTAAACCTGTTACCATCCTGGGTGAGGAGATTGGGGTTGTAGGCAACTACAAGTACTTGGGCGTTCACAGATTGGACTGGAGGACCAGCACCAACGGTGTGTATGAGAAGGGATTGAGCAGACTTGATTTCCCGATGAAGGTCAGATCCTTCAACGCATGCAGCAGGATGCTGAAAATGTCAGTACCAGGGATGTAGGGAAGATAAGTAAAATCATCCGCATGGCTGAACACATAATCAGACACAAACTTGACAGGTTGGAGACAGTGAGGGACAACAGATCACTGAACGAACTCCTGTCAAATATGGAAAATCCATCCCAGACACATGATCCTGTACAGAGGCAGCGGAGTTCATCCTCTAACAGACTGAAAAGAAAGAATGGTTCAGGAAATCATTCCTACCGATCGCCATCACACTGTATAATGACTCACCGCTATGTAACAGAAGACAATAACAACTTATATACATATCACATTATTCACTGTCACTTTACGCACACTGACAATTCGCACATTTCATCTCTTTTTCTTATTTTACCAGTTTGCACTTGTTTTTTTTTTCTGTATAGCATCTGCAAAACTGTATTAATTACGTATATATGTCCCCCCCTCCACCTTACTACTGTTTGTGTAACCTGCCTGGAACATCCTCAGTCATTAGAAGTGCCCTGTTCAGCAGTTCTATGATCTCTCCAGTGTTCCCCAGGCTAGGAAGATGCTGGGCCACAAAGTCGTAGCATGAATCCACCAGGCTGCCTTGGTAAAACCAGATAAATCTCTTAAATCCACCGAAGGGAGCTGGTATCGACCACTCCTGCTACACAGCTAACTGCAACACAAGCCCACGACTGATATTATTCCAATTTCTCAGCATGAAGGTATGGATGGGTTGATGTGAGATATCACACTTTTTTGTGGTGCAGGAATGTTTGTTTTTCCTATAAATATGAACAAATAAAAATAAAGTAAATTCATATCCCTGGCAACCCAGTGGCACATCAGGGTCACGTCAAGATCACATCAGTGTCACATCAGCATCGTGTCAGATGCACATGAAGGTCACATCAAGATGATGTCAGCATCACTTCTGGGTCACATTAGAGTCAAGTCAAGGTCATGTCAGGGTCACACATGACGTTAGAGTCAACAACATGTCAATTTCATGTCAGTGTCAACGTCACATCAGTGTCACACTACAACACTCAGACACGGCTGCTGTACAATTCACTGATGAAGCCTGCTGGCGCTCTGATCACAGACACCTGAACCCAATCAGACGCAATCACACACACAGTATATAAGCACTACTAGTTCGCACACTCTCACCATGGGCCACTCCCTGTGTCTTTGTTAGCAGCTGTTACCAAGCCTGTGTTTTTTGTGCGACTCTGACACACACACACACTTGTGTTGCAGTTCTGGTGTTGATCTTCTTTCTGGTTCTTCTGGGTGGTGTTGGAGTCCTGTTTCTTCGGGTCCATGCTGCTCGCAGATTACATGACTGCGGCTTGTCTTATGATGCTGAGCTTGTCTTGATTTAGACTTGTTTTCCAGCTTTGTAAAGAGACAAAGCATTTTTGTTGTTGTTGTTGTTTTTAGTTGCACTTTTGTTCGTCCCTACAAAAAATGTGTGTGTA
>CM059212.1:1641137-1651137 GCA_030347435.1 Clarias fuscus
TACATGGCACCGGAGCAGAACAGAATTAAATACCCCACAGGGGAGCAGAACTAAATACCCGACACCAGAGCGGAACAGAACTAAGTACCACACATCAGAACAGGACTAAATACCGCACACCAGAGGAGAACTAAATACCAGACACCAGAGCCGAACAGAATTAAATACCCCACAGGGGAGCAGAACTAAATACCCCACACCAGAAAAGAACTAAATACCCCACACCGGAGAGGAACAGAACTAAATAGTCCACAATGGAATCGAACTAAATACCCCACACCGGAACAGAACAGGACTAAATATCCTACACCAGAACAGGACTAAATACCAGTGGCGGCTGGTGCAATTTTTTTTTGGAGGGGGCGCAAACAAAATTAAAATTTAACTTTTAATACTCGCCTGTAAATAGCCATTTATCAGGTGATTGCGCATCATTACTACTAGTATAAAATAAAGTCCTGACTCACATCACATCCAGTCAGCAGCTCCACTCGCCATAAGAAGTGCTGGAAAAGACTTGTTGAGAATCACATGGTCCAATCACATGAGCCCAAATATTTAAAAACAATATTGATTCGCTAAGAACAAAAGTGGGAGGGTTCGGGGCGCACAGTGCTGCACCCAAAGGATGATTTGACAAAATCCAATCAGAGCTCAGCCTCAAGTCACATGCTTTTCAAACATTTACGTGCCTACATAGACACTGGTTTGTCCGGCGCCCCGCGTACACCAACACAAATGAACGTAATACAGTTTAGATGGTTTTTTTATTGCAAGTAAATTATATTAAGAAATACAGCGGAATATTGTGACTCAATGACTTTATTTCATTATTAAAACAAATAATTATTATGTTAAATAATTACATGTTAAAGTGGCATTCTTCTCTGCCTAACCTTCCACGGGGGGCATCGCCCCTGCGCCCCGTATTGACCGACCGCCACTGCTAAATACCCCAAACCAGAACAGAACTAAATACCTCAAACCAGAGCAGAACTAAATACCCCACACCGAAACAGAACTAAATACCACACAGCGGAACAGAACAGGACAAAATACCCGACACCAGAACAGAAGTAAATACCTTACACCAGAGCAGAACAGGACTAAATACCCCACACCAGAGCAGAACAGAACTAAATAGCCCAAACCAGAACAGAACTAAATACCCCACACTACGGCAGAAATAAATACCCCACACACCGGAGCAGAACAGGACTAAATACCCCAAACCAGAACAGAACTAAATACCCCACAACGGAGCAGAACAGGACTAAATACCCCAAACCAGAGCAGAACTAAATATCCCACAGCAGAACAGAACTAAATAGAGCACACCAGAGCAGAACAGAACTAAATATCCTACATCAGAACTGAATTAAATACACCTCACCAGAACAGAACTAAATACCCCACACCAAAGCAGAACTAAATACCCCACACCTGAACAGACCTAAATAGCCCACACCAGAGCAGAACAGAACTAAATACCCCTCACTGTAGCAGAACAGAACTAAATATCCTACACCAGAACAGAATTAAATACCCCTCACCAGAGCAGAACAGGACTAAATACCCCACACCAGAACAGAACTAAATACCCCACACAACAGAGCAGAACAGAACTAAATATATCACACCAGAACAGAACTAAATATCCCACAACGGAGCAGAACAGGACTCAATACCTTAAACCAAAGCAGAACTAAATATCCCACACCAGAAGAGAACTAAATAGCCCACACCAGAGCAAAACAAAACTAAATACTCCACACCGGAGTGGAACAGAACTAAATATCCTACACCAGAACAGAATTAAATACTCCTCACCAGAACAGAACTAAATACCTCACACCAGAGCAGAACTAAATACCCCACACCAGAACAGAATGAAATACTCCTCACCAGAACAGAACTAAATACCCCACACCAGAACAGAACTACATACACCACACCGGAGCAGAACAGAACTAAATAGCCTATACCAGAACAGAATTAAATACCCCACACCAGAACAGAACTAAATACCCCACACTGGAGAAGAACAGGACTGAATACACCACGCCAAAACAGAACTAAATACCTCACACCAGAGCAGAAACAGAACTAAATACCCCACACCAGAGCAGAACTAAATACCCCACACCAGAACAGAACTAAATAACCCACACCAGAGCAGAACAGAACTAAATAACCCACACCAGAAGAGAACTAAATACCCCACACCGGACTGGAACAGAACTAAATATCCTACACCAGAACAGAATTAAATACCTCACACCAGAGCAGAAGTAAATACCTCACACCAGAGCAGAAGTAAATACCTCACACCATAGCAGAACTAAATATCCCACAGTGGAGAAGAAGTGAATACCCCACCCCAGAACAGAACTAAATACCCCACACCAGAGCAGAACAGAACTAAATACCCCACACCGGAGCAGAACAGGACTAAATACGCCAAAACAGAGCAGAACTAAATACCCCACACTAGCGCAGAAATAAATATGCCACTCACCGGAGCAAAATAGGACTAAATACCCCAAACCAGAGCAGAACTAAATATCCCAAATTGGAGGAGAACAGAACTAAATACTCCACACCAGAGCAGAACTAAATACCCCACACCAGAACAGAACTAAATAACCCACACCAGAGCAGAACAGAACTAAATAACCCACACCAGAAGAGAACTAAATACCCCACACCGGACTGGAACAGAACTAAATATCCTACACCAGAACAGAATTAAATACCTCACACCAGAGCAGAAGTAAATACCTCACACCAGAGCAGAAGTAAATACCTCACACCATAGCAGAACTAAATATCCCACAGTGGAGAAGAAGTGAATACCCCACCCCAGAACAGAACTAAATACCCCACACCAGAGCAGAACAGAACTAAATACCCCACACCGGAGCAGAACAGGACTAAATACGCCAAAACAGAGCAGAACTAAATACCCCACACTAGCGCAGAAATAAATATGCCACTCACCGGAGCAAAATAGGACTAAATACCCCAAACCAGAGCAGAACTAAATATCCCAAATTGGAGGAGAACAGAACTAAATACTCCACACCAGAGCAGAACTAAATACCTTACACCAGAACAGAACTAAATACCCCACACCAGCACAGAACTAAATACCCCACACCAGAGCAGAACAGAACTAAATACCCCACACCAGAGCAGAACTAAATACCTCACACCAGAGAAGAACTAAATACCCCACACCAGGACAGAACTAAATACCCCACACCGGACTGGAACAGAACTAAATATCCTACACCAGAACAGAATTAAATACCCCTCACCAGAACAGAACTAAATACCCACACCAGAGCAAAAGTAAATACCTCACACCAGAGCAGAACTAAATATCCCACAGTGGAAAAGAACAGGACTGAATACCCCACAACGGAGCAGAACAGGACTAAATACCCCAAACCAGAACAGAACTAAATACCCCACACCAAAGCAGAACTAAATACCCCACACCA
Organism: Clarias fuscus; assembly: GCA_030347435.1. Lineage (NCBI taxonomy): Eukaryota > Metazoa > Chordata > Actinopteri > Siluriformes > Clariidae > Clarias > Clarias fuscus. The sequence goes on from CM059212.1 coordinate 1,644,644, forward strand.
GAGCAGAAGTAAATAGCTCACACCAGAGCAGAACTAAATATCCCACAGTGAAAAAGAACAGGACTGAATACCCCACAACGGAGCAGAACAGGACTAAATACCCCAAACCAGAGCAGAAATAAATAGCCCACACCAGAGCAGAACAGAACTAAATACTCCATACCGGAGTGGAACAGAATTAAACATCCTACACCAGAACAGAATGAAATACTCCTCACCAGAACAGAACTAAATACCCCACACCAGAACAGAACTAAATACTTTACACCAGAGCGGGACAGAAGCCCACACTGGAGCAGAACAGAACTAAATACCCCACACTGGAGCAGAACTAAATACCTCATACCACAGCAGAACAAGACTAAATATCCCTTGTCAGAACAGAACTAAATACCCCAAACCAGAGCAGAAATAAATAGCCCACACCAGAGCAGAACAGAACTAAATACTCCATACCGGAGTGGAACAGAATTAAACATCCTACACCAGAACAGAATGAAATACTCCTCACCAGAACAGAACTAAATACCCCACACCAGAACAGAACTAAATACTTTACACCAGAGCGGGACAGAAGCCCACACTGGAGCAGAACAGAACTAAATACCCCACACTGGAGCAGAACTAAATACCTCATACCACAGCAGAACAAGACTAAATATCCCTTGTCAGAACAGAACTAAATACCCCACACCAGAGCAGAACCAAATACCTCACACCAGAGCAGAACTAAATACCTCACACCAGAGCAGAACTAAATACCTCACACCAGAGCAGAACTAAATACCCCACACCAGAACAGAACTACATACACCACACCGGAGCAGAACAGAACTAAATAGCCTATACCAGAACAGAATTAAATACCCCACACCAGAACAGAACTAAATACCCCACACTGGAGAAGAACAGGACTGAATACACCACGCCAAAACAGAACTAAATACCTCACACCAGAGCAGAAACAGAACTAAATACCCCACACCAGAGCAGAACTAAATACCCCACACCAGAACAGAACTAAATAACCCACACCAGAGCAGAACAGAACTAAATAACCCACACCAGAAGAGAACTAAATACCCCACACCGGACTGGAACAGAACTAAATATCCTACACCAGAACAGAATTAAATACCTCACACCAGAGCAGAAGTAAATACCTCACACCAGAGCAGAAGTAAATACCTCACACCATAGCAGAACTAAATATCCCACAGTGGAGAAGAAGTGAATACCCCACCCCAGAACAGAACTAAATATCCCACCCCAGAACAGAACTAAATACCTCACACCAGAGCAGAACTAAATACCCCACACCAGAACAGAATGAAATACTCCTCACCAGAACAGAACTAAATACCCCACACCAGAACAGAACTACATACACCACACCGGAGCAGAACAGAACTAAATAGCCTATACCAGAACAGAATTAAATACCCCACACCAGAACAGAACTAAATACCCCACACTGGAGAAGAACAGGACTGAATACACCACGCCAAAACAGAACTAAATACCTCACACCAGAGCAGAAACAGAACTAAATACCCCACACCAGAGCAGAACTAAATACCCCACACCAGAACAGAACTAAATAACCCACACCAGAGCAGAACAGAACTAAATAACCCACACCAGAAGAGAACTAAATACCCCACACCGGACTGGAACAGAACTAAATATCCTACACCAGAACAGAATTAAATACCTCACACCAGAGCAGAAGTAAATACCTCACACCAGAGCAGAAGTAAATACCTCACACCATAGCAGAACTAAATATCCCACAGTGGAGAAGAAGTGAATACCCCACCCCAGAACAGAACTAAATACCCCACACCAGAGCAGAACAGAACTAAATACCCCACACCGGAGCAGAACAGGACTAAATACGCCAAAACAGAGCAGAACTAAATACCCCACACTAGCGCAGAAATAAATATGCCACTCACCGGAGCAAAATAGGACTAAATACCCCAAACCAGAGCAGAACTAAATATCCCAAATTGGAGGAGAACAGAACTAAATACTCCACACCAGAGCAGAACTAAATACCTTACACCAGAACAGAACTAAATACCCCACACCAGCACAGAACTAAATACCCCACACCAGAGCAGAACAGAACTAAATACCCCACACCAGAGCAGAACTAAATACCTCACACCAGAGAAGAACTAAATACCCCACACCAGGACAGAACTAAATACCCCACACCGGACTGGAACAGAACTAAATATCCTACACCAGAACAGAATTAAATACCCCTCACCAGAACAGAACTAAATACCCACACCAGAGCAAAAGTAAATACCTCACACCAGAGCAGAACTAAATATCCCACAGTGGAAAAGAACAGGACTGAATACCCCACAACGGAGCAGAACAGGACTAAATACCCCAAACCAGAACAGAACTAAATACCCCACACCAAAGCAGAACTAAATACCCCACACCAGAGCAGAAGTAAATAGCTCACACCAGAGCAGAACTAAATATCCCACAGTGAAAAAGAACAGGACTGAATACCCCACAACGGAGCAGAACAGGACTAAATACCCCAAACCAGAGCAGAAATAAATAGCCCACACCAGAGCAGAACAGAACTAAATACTCCATACCGGAGTGGAACAGAATTAAACATCCTACACCAGAACAGAATGAAATACTCCTCACCAGAACAGAACTAAATACCCCACACCAGAACAGAACTAAATACTTTACACCAGAGCGGGACAGAAGCCCACACTGGAGCAGAACAGAACTAAATACCCCACACTGGAGCAGAACTAAATACCTCATACCACAGCAGAACAAGACTAAATATCCCTTGTCAGAACAGAACTAAATACCCCAAACCAGAGCAGAAATAAATAGCCCACACCAGAGCAGAACAGAACTAAATACTCCATACCGGAGTGGAACAGAATTAAACATCCTACACCAGAACAGAATGAAATACTCCTCACCAGAACAGAACTAAATACCCCACACCAGAACAGAACTAAATACTTTACACCAGAGCGGGACAGAAGCCCACACTGGAGCAGAACAGAACTAAATACCCCACACTGGAGCAGAACTAAATACCTCATACCACAGCAGAACAAGACTAAATATCCCTTGTCAGAACAGAACTAAATACCCCACACCAGAGCAGAACCAAATACCTCACACCAGAGCAGAACTAAATACCTCACACCAGAGCAGAACTAAATACCTCACACCAGAGCAGAACTAAATACCCCACACCAGAACAGAACTACATACACCACACCGGAGCAGAACAGAACTAAATAGCCTATACCAGAACAGAATTAAATACCCCACACCAGAACAGAACTAAATACCCCACACTGGAGAAGAACAGGACTGAATACACCACGCCAAAACAGAACTAAATACCTCACACCAGAGCAGAAACAGAACTAAATACCCCACACCAGAGCAGAACTAAATACCCCACACCAGAACAGAACTAAATAACCCACACCAGAGCAGAACAGAACTAAATAACCCACACCAGAAGAGAACTAAATACCCCACACCGGACTGGAACAGAACTAAATATCCTACACCAGAACAGAATTAAATACCTCACACCAGAGCAGAAGTAAATACCTCACACCAGAGCAGAAGTAAATACCTCACACCATAGCAGAACTAAATATCCCACAGTGGAGAAGAAGTGAATACCCCACCCCAGAACAGAACTAAATATCCCACCCCAGAACAGAACTAAATACCTCACACCAGAGCAGAACTAAATACCCCACACCAGAACAGAATGAAATACTCCTCACCAGAACAGAACTAAATACCCCACACCAGAACAGAAATACATACACCACACCGGAGCAGAACAGAACTAAATAGCCTATACCAGAACAGAATTAAATACCCCACACCAGAACAGAACTAAATACCCCACACTGGAGAAGAACAGGACTGAATACACCACGCCAAAACAGAACTAAATACCTCACACCAGAGCAGAAACAGAACTAAATACCCCACACCAGAGCAGAACTAAATACCCCACACCAGAACAGAACTAAATAACCCACACCAGAGCAGAACAGAACTAAATAACCCACACCAGAAGAGAACTAAATACCCCACACCGGACTGGAACAGAACTAAATATCCTACACCAGAACAGAATTAAATACCTCACACCAGAGCAGAAGTAAATACCTCACACCAGAGCAGAAGTAAATACCTCACACCATAGCAGAACTAAATATCCCACAGTGGAGAAGAAGTGAATACCCCACCCCAGAACAGAACTAAATACCCCACACCAGAGCAGAACAGAACTAAATACCCCACACCGGAGCAGAACAGGACTAAATACGCCAAAACAGAGCAGAACTAAATACCCCACACTAGCGCAGAAATAAATATGCCACTCACCGGAGCAAAATAGGACTAAATACCCCAAACCAGAGCAGAACTAAATATCCCAAATTGGAGGAGAACAGAACTAAATACTCCACACCAGAGCAGAACTAAATACCTTACACCAGAACAGAACTAAATACCCCACACCAGCACAGAACTAAATACCCCACACCAGAGCAGAACAGAACTAAATACCCCACACCAGAGCAGAACTAAATACCTCACACCAGAGAAGAACTAAATACCCCACACCAGGACAGAACTAAATACCCCACACCGGACTGGAACAGAACTAAATATCCTACACCAGAACAGAATTAAATACCCCTCACCAGAACAGAACTAAATACCCACACCAGAGCAAAAGTAAATACCTCACACCAGAGCAGAACTAAATATCCCACAGTGGAAAAGAACAGGACTGAATACCCCACAACGGAGCAGAACAGGACTAAATACCCCAAACCAGAACAGAACTAAATACCCCACACCAAAGCAGAACTAAATACCCCACACCAGAGCAGAAGTAAATAGCTCACACCAGAGCAGAACTAAATATCCCACAGTGAAAAAGAACAGGACTGAATACCCCACAACGGAGCAGAACAGGACTAAATACCCCAAACCAGAGCAGAAATAAATAGCCCACACCAGAGCAGAACAGAACTAAATACTCCATACCGGAGTGGAACAGAATTAAACATCCTACACCAGAACAGAATGAAATACTCCTCACCAGAACAGAACTAAATACCCCACACCAGAACAGAACTAAATACTTTACACCAGAGCGGGACAGAAGCCCACACTGGAGCAGAACAGAACTAAATACCCCACACTGGAGCAGAACTAAATACCTCATACCACAGCAGAACAAGACTAAATATCCCTTGTCAGAACAGAACTAAATACCCCAAACCAGAGCAGAAATAAATAGCCCACACCAGAGCAGAACAGAACTAAATACTCCATACCGGAGTGGAACAGAATTAAACATCCTACACCAGAACAGAATGAAATACTCCTCACCAGAACAGAACTAAATACCCCACACCAGAACAGAACTAAATACTTTACACCAGAGCGGGACAGAAGCCCACACTGGAGCAGAACAGAACTAAATACCCCACACTGGAGCAGAACTAAATACCTCATACCACAGCAGAACAAGACTAAATATCCCTTGTCAGAACAGAACTAAATACCCCACACCAGAGCAGAACCAAATACCTCACACCAGAGCAGAACTAAATACCTCACACCAGAGCAGAACTAAATACCTCACACCAGAGCAGAACTAAATACCCCACACCAGAACAGAACTACATACACCACACCGGAGCAGAACAGAACTAAATAGCCTATACCAGAACAGAATTAAATACCCCACACCAGAACAGAACTAAATACCCCACACTGGAGAAGAACAGGACTGAATACACCACGCCAAAACAGAACTAAATACCTCACACCAGAGCAGAAACAGAACTAAATACCCCACACCAGAGCAGAACTAAATACCCCACACCAGAACAGAACTAAATAACCCACACCAGAGCAGAACAGAACTAAATAACCCACACCAGAAGAGAACTAAATACCCCACACCGGACTGGAACAGAACTAAATATCCTACACCAGAACAGAATTAAATACCTCACACCAGAGCAGAAGTAAATACCTCACACCAGAGCAGAAGTAAATACCTCACACCATAGCAGAACTAAATATCCCACAGTGGAGAAGAAGTGAATACCCCACCCCAGAACAGAACTAAATATCCCACCCCAGAACAGAACTAAATACCTCACACCAGAGCAGAACTAAATACCCCACACCAGAACAGAATGAAATACTCCTCACCAGAACAGAACTAAATACCCCACACCAGAACAGAAATACATACACCACACCGGAGCAGAACAGAACTAAATAGCCTATACCAGAACAGAATTAAATACCCCACACCAGAACAGAACTAAATACCCCACACTGGAGAAGAACAGGACTGAATACACCACGCCAAAACAGAACTAAATACCTCACACCAGAGCAGAAACAGAACTAAATACCCCACACCAGAG
>CM059212.1:1653637-1658637 GCA_030347435.1 Clarias fuscus
GAGAGAGAGAGAGAGAGAGAGACACAGAGAGAGAAAGCGAGAGAGAGAGACACAGAGAGTGCGTGAGAGAGAGAGACACAGGGAGACACAAAGAGAGAGAGACACAGAGAGTGCGTGAGAGAGAGAGACAGAGAGACACAAAGAGAGAGAAGACTATGACAGACTTCAAGAAAGAGTGAAATTGAAGAAAGAAAGAAACGTAAATGAGAGATAAATAAACCTAGAGATAGATAGGCTGAGAGAGAGAGAGAGAGCGAGAGAGCGAGAGGCATGCTTTACACCCACTAAAACTCTTAAACTTAAAAAAAAAATAAAAAATTCCATGGAATTTCCTTGGCACATGTAACAATGTATAATATAACATAACTCTTCCAAACGGTTGAGATGTCACTTCATGGTACGAGAATCAACTTTTTTTACAAATATCTTTTTTTTTTTTTAGTATAGCATACCTCAACCAAGTGGTAGAGTTGGCTCAATCAGATCAGGTGTGACACAATTTTTCAATATTATATAGTAACTAAAATGTGCTCTACCAAACGGTCGAGCAGAACCTTAAAGGGTTAAGTTGCGAGTGCTGGCAGTGCCAGGAGCGACATGAGATCTGTGTAAAAAAGGTAAGTAGCTGTGGGCTGATGTTTTGGGAAGTGTGATGTGTGAGAGTTGGGAGTTTTAAAGAACAGTAAACAGTTAACAGCTAAAATATAGATCAGTCGTACACGACGAACGTCCAGAAAAGACCGTAGTGAAGCACAGCAATGAACTAAAGGAAAAACAGAGATTGAACAGTTCATTAGCTCCTCCCCCTCGCTGTGTTTGTGCTAGCAAAAGCACCTCAGCACCCAGTTCACCTGTTCTTGCCATGTGCGCTGTTTCCGACTCGTGTGCTTTACATCGCATTGTACCCCAATGCTGTGGAGTTGATCGTCACGCCTCCAGAGGCGTGCTCCTTAAAAGCTTGCGCTCAGCGAAGGCGGCATGTTAAGTGTGTTTTTAGCACCGTTATAGGGCAAGCGGGAAAGTGATTAGAGGGCTTGTCTTGTCTGTGTCACTACTTCTAGCTTCCGGCTTAAGGGTTAAAGGGGCAACTACAGGAGCGAGCCCAGATGTAAAAGGAACACATGAATGAGAGAAGAAGAGAGAAAAATAAACATAGAGATAGGAAGGATGAGAGAACGAAATACATTTTACACCCTTCTAACTCTTTAACATACTCATAAAAAGGGAAATGAAATTTCCTTGGCAAATGTAACAATGCATGATATAACATAACTCTCCCAAACGGTTGAGTTGTCAATTCACGGTAAGAATGCTAACATTTTTACAAACACCCCTGCAAGAGCACAGATATTTCTGACGATTAAAAGTGGGCGGGGCTTAGTAGTAAAAACCTGCAAATCTGTAATTAGTGCTTATGAGCTGTTTATAGCAGCTTGGTTCCTGATGTGTTAATGAGTTACAGCTTAGTAACGAGCAGCTTCCGCCTCATTCCTCCAGCCGACTCTCTGAGATTCCACTCACACACCTCTTTCTGCTTCTTACACTCGTCTGCGAGAGGTGCATTACCGCGCTCTCGCTCTCGGCATCATCACTGGGACCCGAGCCGTTCTAGCCGAGAGAAAGTTCTGGCAAGTAAAAAAAAAAAAAACAAGGAGAGAAAGAGAAGAGAGGAGAGGCGACGCTTCTCACTTTGATGTGACATGAAGAGCTTCATCTTCCACTTTCATCAGAGAGAGAGAGGGAGAGAGCGAGGGAGAGTGAGGGGTGGTAAAGAAAAGGTGGGGATGAAGATGGAAAGAGAGAGAGAGGGGGAGGAGGAAATGAAGAGAAGATTGGTTTATCAGAATATGTGAAGGTGCGTCAGAGATAGAAAGAGAGAACAAAAGCAACAAGAGACACAATGAGAGAAAACGAGAAATTAAAAGAGAGAGACAGAATGAAGGATAAACAGATGAAGAAATGAAAGAAACAATTAATAAAAAAGAAATAAACAGATTGAGAGGGAGAAAAAGGGTCAGAGAGAGAGAAACAAATGAAAAGGAGAAACAGAACAGGAAAGAGAGACACAACAAACGATATAGAAACAGGAAGAGAGAGAGACAAGTGGGAGAGAACGAGAGAATGAGAGAGGGAGAGAGACGGAGAAAATGGCGAGAAGATTGGTTCATCAGACAAGTACAGAGAGAGAAAGAGCGAGGGAGAGGAGAAAATAGAGGATGGATGATGGGAATATGTGAAAGAGGGACAGACAGATGAAGGGGTGGAGATGAAGGAAGGGAGAAAGAAAGAGCAAGAGATAAAAAATGGCGTGAGAGTGTGAGAGTGGGAGGAAAGAGGAAAATGGAAGAAAGATTGGGCTATCAGACATCAGAGCACACTGTTGCTTTAGTGTGTGTGTGTGTGTGTGTGTGTGTGTGTGTGTGTGTGTGTGTGTGTGTGTGTGAATGAGTGAGAGACAAAATGATGCGGTAAAACCAAGTGATGGAGGATGTGGGCGGAGCCACACACTAAACAATTTTGTGAATGTGTTTATGCAAATGATCAGTGACCAATGGCGGTGCAGGAAGGGGGAGGAGCTTCGTGCCTTTGATCTTTCTCTTTGAGGTTCCTGGGTTCTGTCGGTTGTTGTGTTGTGTCTCAGATGGAGGAGAAACAAATTGTTGCAATTTATCACTTCGTCCTTCTCTGAGGAACGCCTTTGACAACAAGTGTGTGTGTGTGTGTGTGTGTGTGTGTGTGTGTGTGTGTGTGTGTGTGTGTGAGATTAATGTATTAATGGCAGTTCTTGCTGCTGAGGATGCCAGGTTTGTTTCAGACTGATCTCTTTAGAACAACCTCTGGCCTTCAACTGGAACAAAGGACGATCGATAGAGGAATATATATATATATATATATAGGAAAGAAGGAAGGCATGATAAATAAATAAATAAATAAATAAATAAATAAATGGAAACATGTGTTGATCTTTAATTTCCACCAGGAGAGCTGACCCTGTTTGGCCCCCGTTGTGGTGGTGATGGTCCTGGGAGATTAGAGTGGGAGTGTGTGTCAAGAGCATCGCTCCCCTCATCCACAGCCTTCCTCAGTCTATCAGGTTCTGGAGTAGGAATAGGGTCAGGCGGGTGATGTACAGTATTTGTCCAAGGGGAGATGTTTACACTTCCGATCCTTCTGAGCATTTGCACAGAGTCATTGAACTCCACTTCCCAGGATGCAACACAGCCTGCAAACATGGCTCCGAGGACCTCAACTCCCAACCTCCTGAGTGACCACACCTGGAGCTTACTGTGCAGTATCTGTACTCACCCTGTACCCTGGTGTAGGTCTCCTTGCTGGTGTAGGTTGCCAGGCTGGTGTAGATCTCTTGGATGGTGTAGATCTTCTGGCTGGTGTAGATCTCTTGACTGGTGTAGATCATCTGGCTGGTGTAGATTGTCAGGATGGTGAGCACTTCTGGCTGGTGTAGATCTCTTGGTTGGTGTAGATCTCTTGACTGGTGTAGATCTTCTGGCTGGTGTAGATCTCCTTGCTGGTGTAGATAATCTGGCTGGTGTAGATTGTCAGGATGGTGAGGACTTCTGGCTGGTGTAGATCTTCTGGTTGGTGTAGATTGTCAGGATGGTGAGGACTTCTGGCTGGTGTAGATCTCTTGGTTGGTGTTGATCTCCTTGCTGGTGTAGATTTCCTTGCTGGTGTAGATTTCCTTGCTGGTGTAGATCTTCTGACTGGTGTAGATTGTCAGGATGGTGTGAACTTCTGGCTGGTGTAGATCTCTTGGTTGGTGTAATTCTCCTTGCTGGTGTAATTCTCCTTGCTGGTGTAGATCTCCTGGCTGGTGTAGATATCCTGGCTGGTGTAGATCACTTCTTGAACCTGGGCTATAAATGAAATGAGAAAAACATCTTGAATTCCCTAAAAGTCTCTATTTTAGCTGTTTTTATGATCTGCAAACATTCTGGCATGGAACTGAAGAAAATGAAAAACAGACTAAAAAAAGGAACGAAAGAAAATTCAGTATAAATCTGTCTTTCTTCTGCCTCATTCTTCTCATCTGCTGATATTCCTCCTCCTCCTCCTCCTCCTCCGCCTCCTCCTTCTTCGCTCCTCTTCATTTCCTCCTAATAAGAAGTTAAAAGAACTCCATGACTCTAATAAATATTTCAACACCTTTAATCCAAACTAGAAAATAATTATATTTTAATATTCATTGGATTAGACTCTTTTGAAAAAAAAAAAAAAAACCTTCCATTTATGGTTCTTCTCTTCTTCACTCATCCCTCTCTTCCTGCTCTCTCTCTCTCTCTCTCTCTCTCCTCATCCGTGACGCCACTTTAGTCACTTTATCCAGGCTGAACGTGAGAGTGTCGTGCTGTAAGTGCCGACTGTGAGTTCCCCTAAGTGTGTGTGTGTGTGTGTGTGTGTGTGTTTTGGTTCTGTAGGTAGACGACTTCATTGTTCTCCTGGCGAGTGTGTGGTGTGTGAGGTGTGTGTTGTTTTATACACTTCTTGTTGTTTTTTTTCAGAGAACCGAGGTGTCGCACGTCTCCTTCTTAACACCTTTAAAATGTTTGTTCTTCTTCCGTCTGCGTGACCTGACGATGCTGTGAATAAAATACCACAACACACACACACACACACACACACACACACACACACACACACACACACACACACACACACACACACAGTTCAGTTCAGTACTATTTGTTTTATTTGGAGTTACAGGAGGAATACATACATATGAGCACCATGAACACCAGCACAGGTTCCTACGTTCTCCGTGCTTGAGGTTCTCGTCCCTGCACTCATATCTAACGTGTGTTTATTGAAGAGAACGCGGTTCTTCCAGGGTTCTCTGGATGGAGTGAAGCACAGCACTCTTAGCTTTGTAAAAGGTTCTCCTACGATCCTCTCCACTCTCAGGGTTCTATGTGGAACCTTCAAGGGCTCTCTGTAGACATAGTGAAGAACAGGTACGGGCTGAAGATTACGTTTCATCG
>CM059212.1:1661137-1663637 GCA_030347435.1 Clarias fuscus
AGCTGTGACAAGTATCTATGGGGTTACCATGGTGACAGGGCAGGTGAAATACACACTTTCTCTTTCACACACACACACACACACACACACACACACACACACACACACACACACACACACACACACACACACACACACAGTGAACTCTACATTTTCTAAGCTGCACTCTATTACTCTGCTGATTGAACATGTGTGTGTGTGTGTGTGTGTGTGTGTGTGTGTGTGTGTGTGTGTGTGTGTGTGTGTTTAATCAACAGGTGCTAATAACCAAAACAACAGCTTCTTAGTAAAACCCACACACTCACTCCCTCTCTCTCACACACACACACACACACACACGCGCGCGCGCGCACAGGACCCGGCGTGTTTGGACAGCGTAGCCGCTCTATCACTATATCAGACTGTGTTATTTGAAGAGCAGAATTTCGCTCACTCCGGTCACAGTGTTCATCACAGAACCCGAAAATAGGTTCATGGCGTCTTGAGACGCAGAAGCTTTTGGGAGAGACGCTTTTGAGGAGGAAATCCTTTAATGTTCCGTTCAGACATTTACAGCACATGGCAGACGTCCTCATCCAGAGCAACTTATATAAGTGCTTTTAAGTCTCCATCAATAATTACATCCTTGTTATCCGTGTTGACCCAGATGCCCGAGTAACAGAAACGTACGTCTTTAGGCGTCGCTCAAAGATTCCCAGTGACTCGGTTGTACTGGCTCTCCCTGAGAGAGGGTGGGACCCAGCCTGAGCAGTGCCGGAAGATCGGCGGGAACGTGGTGCGGTGCGGGCTGTGATTAGAGCTGAGAGGTAAGTGGGTGCTGGGACGTTTTTAGCTTCATAGCCGAGCATCAGTGTTTCGAATTTGATAGACAGGAAGCCCGTGGAAGGAGTGGAGAAGTGTGGTGGTGTGGGAGAACACAGGAAGGTTGAAAACAAGTCATGTAGTCGCATTCTAGATTAGCTGCAGAGGCAGAGCTGCCAGGAGCGAGGTGCAGCGCTCCAGTCTCAAAATAACAAGCCACTGAACAAGGACCTGAGTAGCCTGTGTGGAGAGAAATGGACGTCTTGATAGAAAGAAGAAATTGACCAGACCGAGTGGGGTTAGCAATGTGAGAGGAAAAAGGAGAGTTGATTGTCCAGAGTTACCCCAAGGATGCAGGAGTGATCTGAGCATTGTCCAGGGAGGTCATAATGCATCACCTGAGATGAACAGCAGTTCGGGTTTTACTGAGATTAAATTTCAGTTGATGAGCTGCCAACCAAGATGAGATGTCTGCCAGACATGATGAGAACCGAGTGCAACCTGAGTGTCTGGGGGAGGAAAGGAAAGAACAAGTTGCGTGTCATCCATATACTGTAACAATGGTACAAAAAAAGCTGTGCAAGGTTATGACCACTCCAGGATATAGAGAAAGAACAGAAAAGGACCAAGTACTAAACCTTGTGGGACACCGGTGGAGCGTCTGCATCGAGTAGATGTGGATCCCTTCACTGTCACCTCATGTGACCGATCTTCTAGGTAGGAGGGAAAACATTGCCATGCCGTGCACAGGTTGCATAGATAGACAAGGGAATCTTGTGGTTCACTGTGTCAAATGCTGCTGAGAGGTGCAGGAGGCTGAGGACAGATGACAGTTTGGCCAATCTAGCAGCATGGAGCTTCTCAGTGGCAGACAGAAGGGCAGTCTCTGAGGAATGTGCCGCTTTGATTCCAGCTTGGTTAGGATCATTGAGGTTGTTCTGTGAGAGATGGAGACGTTTGATGTCATACAGAGAATTTTAGGAATGAAAGAGAGAAGTGATACCAGATGATATTTACTGATGTCTGCTGCATCCAGGCAGGGTTTCATGAGGATAGGGGTAACCCTTGTCTTCTTAAACGCAGCAGGAAGCAGCGTGAAGGTACCATGTAGTACCTTCACACTAAGTCATTCCTTTCTTTACAGGCTCTTAGCAGAATGATACGACTGAGGAATAACTTTTCAGACAGTGATAAAGAACCTTTTTAGGAAAAAGACTCTGAGGAAACTCTTGCATTTTTCATTTTCAGAAATGAAAGTCCCATTAGGTCTGTATGACTCTGGAGGGTTCTACAGCTGAATATTTCTCTTTTAGATGTGGAAGTAGATCCCTTCTGGTAGGATTCTCTCCTATGGCATCTGTTTCTAATGAAGTCCAGGTCAAGTTGCTTTTCTAGTTTTCCAGCTTCTTGTCGGCTCTGCATTTCCACCGGTTCTCTCTGGGCTCTAAATTCTCTGTTGGTTCGCTATTATGTCACATGGTTACTCTTTGAGTCAAAGCCTCTCATGTCTCCTTGTGGCTTTCACTTACTCATATAAACATTTACATTCATTAGTATTCAGCGTACCGATGTTATGATGCTTGGTTCTTTCCCGGTTCTATAATTAAACAGGATTTGTAACAGCTTTGGGTTCTAATTGGATTTCATCTCTTGGAGTCTCTCCGGATAAAGATATCACCAAGTGAAGTAAATGTTGCGG
>CM059212.1:1668637-1712254 GCA_030347435.1 Clarias fuscus
GACAAGCAAAGGGTCGGGTGATTTCCATAAGTCGACCAATAGGGGGCAGGACGAAGGCCTCCAGTGCTTGTGAATATTCCTATAGGTATTTATATTCATGGTATTTATATTCTGTTAAAACTATATTCCGAGCAGGTTCTCAGGTTCGCTCTGTAGCACCGCTCAACCAATCCCACAATCCCACTGGCTCTCAGGCAGAGGTGGAAAGAGTAATAAAATACAAGTACAAGTAAAGTTACCATTATAAAAATCTACTCAAGTAAAAGTAAAAAGTAGCTCATTGAAAATTAACTTTTTTGAAAATGTAATTTTTTACTAGTAAAATTGGGCAGAGGCTCTCCAATATGTTAAAGAGTGCATAAAAAGATTACGGAATAGTTTAAAAACAACGTTCCTTAAAGTCTGATTGCAAAGGCTTTGTAAATCTCATTATCTACAGTGCATGACATCATGAAAAGATTCAGAGAAACTGTTTGAAACCTCTGTGTGTAAGGGACAAGGCCGAAGCCCTTTGCTCGTGGTCTTCGGCCCTTCAGGCGACACTGCATGACTCATCGGCATGATTGTGTAAGTGACATTGTTAAATGGGCCCAGGAATACTTCCAGAAACCCAGTGTAGATTAACACAACCTGAAACACAGTCTGTTGATGCCAACTAAAGTTTTATCATGAAAAAAGGAAGCCACATGTGAACATGGCCCAGAAGCCCCGTTTTGTCCTGTGACCCAAGGCTCATTTACAATGGACTGTTACAAAGAGGAAAAGTGTCCTGCGGTCAGCCGAGTCCAAATTTGACATTCTTATTGGAAATCACAGACGCCGTGTCCTCTGAGCTAAAGAGGAGGGAGACCTTCCAGTGGGATATCAGCATTTAGTTCAAAAGCCAGCATCTCTGACGGTATGGGGGAGCATACGGTACAGAGCAAAAGTTTGGACACCCCTTCTCATTCAGCGAGTTTTCTTTCTTGTGTTCTTTATTGTGTTCTTCAGCCCAAACGCGTCTCTTCTGCTTGTTGTCTGTCCTTAGCAGTGGTTTCCTAGCAGATATTCTAGCATGAAGGCCTGATTCACACAGTCTCCTCTTAACAGTTGTTCTAGAGATGTGTCTGCTGCTAGAACTCTGTGTGGCATTGACCTGCTCTCTGATCTGAGCTGCTGTTAACCTGCTGTGATTTCTGAGGCCGGTGACTCGGATGAACTTATCCTCCGCAGCAGAGGCGACTCTCGGTCTTCCTTTCCCGGGCCGGTCCGCATGTCAGCCGGTTTCTTTGTAGTGCTTGATGGTTTTCGTGACTGCACTCGGGGACACTTTCAAAGTTTTCCCAATTTTTCCGACTGACTGACCTTCATTTCTTAAAGTAATGATGGCCGCTCGTTTTTCTTCACTTAGCTGCTTTTTTCTTGCCATAATACAAATTCAATCTCTTTGAATGAGAAGGTGAGTCCAAACTTTTCTGAGGGTTTTAGATCAACGTCTATTTCAGGGAAGGCCTTGTGTATTTCTGCAGGACAATGCAAAACCACATACTACACAAATAACAGGATGTCTTCGTAGTAGAAGAGTCCGGGTGCTGAATTGGCTTGCAGTCTTTTACCTACAGTATAGAGAACATTTGGTGCATCATTAAAATGAAAAATACGTCAAAGACGACCACGAACGCTTCAGCAGCTGGAAACCTACTGTATATTAGGCAAGAATGGGCGCAAATTCAACATCAGAACTCCAGAACCTCGTAACCTCAATGCTCAGGCGCCTCCAAACTGTTTTAAAAAGAAGCGGATGCTACACCATGGGAAAGACAACGCCGTCCTGCTAATGTTTAGTCAGCCAGCGTCCTGCAGAGCCACACACAGCTCTTCTATGGACTTTGACCATTACACCTGCTTCTTCTTGGCATGCAAAACCTGGCAACTTCTGGTTTTGTGTTTTTTTTATGTCTGAAAAGCGCTTGCTTATATAATGTGTCGCTTTATTTTCAGGCAAACAAATATTTTCCTGTAACTTTTAACTTTGTGTTGAAATGCTGATGTTTGGAAATTAGAAACGTTTTTCAAGTCATGAAATAATGAAAAAATAAAGACACAGGCAAAGACAAAGACACACTACGTTTACACAGTACGATCTTTTTTATCAACGTAGAATAATGATATTTTGCTAACACGTTACCATCTCTGTAGTAAAAGCTCAAAGGTTTAAGAAAACGTCTAGATAAGACTTGCAGAGTCAGCACCCTATTTCTATTTATCTTTTTTCAAAAGCTATAACTTCAAGTTTTCTGACATCTTCAGGACAGAGAAGTTTACAGATTTGTTGTTTTGCGATTTGTAGCTAAGGGGAACAATAATCGCACCCAATAAACAGATAAAAACATATGAGGTGCTTTGCTGAGGCGCGGAGCAGCTCGTTACACGATCGATGCTCGTTACTGTAAGCGAGTCACGTATCTTTTATACCCGAGCGCTCCTGATAGTGATGATTAAGGTTCCCCGAGCAGTGGAACGTTTCACCGAGTGTCTTTTCTTCTTTTCTCAGAAATGCAGTCACTCCGCTCGCCGCCGCTCCCTCGGCTCCTTAACGCACACAGACCCGGGGAACGGAGACGCCGCGCGCCTGTCGCTCTCGGCCACGCGCGGAATTTTTATGCTCTGGTTCTGAATACCATATGTTCTACAGTTAGTGGCTTTTTTCCCAACTAATTACAGCCTGTAGCATTTCAGCTGCAGTGTGTGTGTGTGTGTGTGTGTGTGTGTGTGTGTGAGAGAGAGAGCGAGATGGAAACAGAACCAGAAAGGGAGGTTCTGTAGTAAAATAAAATTGAATTCATTGCAACTGTTTTACAGTTTTTAAACATCATAAATGGAAGACTAAAGATACACACACACACACACACACACACACACACACACACTGCTTCCTTCCAGTAAGTGTATATTTGATCAGCGCTAATGCATTTCCACTGCATGTCTGCGGTTAAGAAGCCTTCATGTAAACCTTGCACTGTGTGTGTGTGTGTGTGTGTGAGTGATTGTGTGTGTGTGGGTGTGTGTGTGTGGGTGGGTGGGTGTGTGTCTGAAAATTTGCCAACCTATCCTGCCCCAAGATGCCACCCCCGCCCACACACACACACACACACACACACACACACACACACACACACACACACACAGCATTACGGTATCAGATGCACAGACGAAACGTGTATGCCCATTCTAGAACCTCAGAACCGATTCCAGAATGGTGCATACAGTATTACAGTTACGTAAAATTACTTTAGAAGTTTAGAAGTATGCGGTTAAAATTCTCATTCAAATTTTCAAATTAAAATAAAAATTCGCATTGGTCACATACACAACCGTACACAGTGCGATAAGCAGTGAAATGCTCTGTGACCTAAAACGAGGAAACGAGAGAGAAGATGGCAATAGAAAAGAATTTTAAATGTAAAATCTTCAATATGTATTCATTTTGTCAATAAAGTAAAAAAAAAAAGGAATATACAGTATAGAAAATGTAAAAAGTATAAACTATTTAAATAACGAAATAAAAGTCCGGCCCCGTACTGACGCGGCCGCGGGCAGGAAGAAGGGCACCGAGGCAGCCGAGTCACGAGGGTCGACTCTAAGTGAAACGGAAAGTGCCGGGGCAGCTCGTGCAATACTTCAGAGGGTTTCTCTCGGCAGGGGGTTAGACGGTGGCGTGCCGTCCACACGCCTTTAGAGTCCCAGAGGTTCGTCCCATGGCTTCCTTCATGTGTCAATCTCGTCAGCGCTCTCGCCTGACTTTCGAACCCCGAGCCGAGCTCCATGTCGTCTTTTTAAAGGGCAGCACGGGCCCGAGGTCTGTAGGCGAACATCTCCCACCGGCTGCGCCCTATTTACTGACCTCGCCCTTTCACACACCTGCTGGAGGAGAGGCCAGGTGCCAAGTGAGCTCTCTGGAGTGAGCGAGGAACAGAAAAAGAGGTTCGAGGAAGTGAGAGACTACGTGCTAGTGTACTAGAGCCACATCACTCGTACTGGAAGCGCAACCCGTCTCTTCCACAAAGACTCCGGAGCTTAGGAGATGCCTGAACCATGGCACGAAGATGCAGATTTTCTCATTCTAGAACGGCAGAATGAATGGGTTCTGGGCTCTTGTGTTATTCGCAGGTCCAATATGGCAGGAGTTCTGTCATTGGGCTTCAGCATGATTAGAACCTTAGTACAAGTACGGTCTAGAAATAAGCACGTTCTAGAACCATTTCCATCAGATTCTGAAATATTGTAGAACCTTGGATCCATCCTTTGAAAAATAGTGTGTGTGTGTGTGTGAGTGTGTGTGAGTGAGTGTGTTCACTCAATTAGTGTTAATCAATAAGCAAAAACCCCACAGTGAGTATCATCTGCATATAGTAAAATAAAGACAGAGCGATGAAGAGAGCGAGAGAGAGAGAGAGAGAGAGAGAGAGAGAGAGAGAGAGAGAGAGAGAGCAGAAGATGTAAGCGTGATGAGAAATTGCTTCCTCTGAAGCTCATTCTGTGGTGTGTGTCCACCCGAGGGATCCCTAATGGGGAGAGAGAGACACAGAGAGAGACAGAGACAGACAGAGAGAGAGATTTTACTGTGCGTCATCATGAAAATGTAAATGCAAATCACAGCAGGGAGCCACAAACCAGCATGTCTGCGCGCACACACACACACACACACACACGCACGCACACGCACACGCACGCGCATATTATATTTTATATTTTATATTCTATAAACAATAACAGTAAAATGTTGTGATTTGTGGATCTACATGAAGGAGTCATTTCCTGTTTCAGTGTTTATGTTTCACTTCATTACACTCACACTCTCGCACCGCACCTCTGCTCTCACTGCCTTAGGTATTTCCTACCTGCTGTTCCGCACAAACTATTGGCACCCCTCACACCCCCGCATTTGGCGACACCTTGACGCTAACGTTTAACACACGCCGCGGCGAAGAACATAGGCGCATTCCAGATGGCCTGAAGTACCCCGAGAAGTGCACTACAGAGGGTGCTCAGCCACGTTAAGTCTGATTCCAAACCGCAGCGAGCGAAACTGCTCAGTTCAAGGGGAAACTGCGAGTGGCGTAGGACCGACAGCGTCATTGCATCTCGCTGGAATGTGAAAAAAAAGAATAAGTCTCTGTACATCTTCAATCAATTATTACGATTATTATTCATATTAATTCAATGATTTCATGTTTCAGTAGTATGCGGCACTGATAATGGTATCAGTTTATGTTTCAATAAATATTCAATATTTAATGTCCGTAGTGTGAAAGTTTCACAGCAACAGATATCTGAGGGGCTTCTGTTACCATGGTAACAGAAGGGAGGAAGTGACATCAGCGCTGGTGACTTCGCAAAGAGTTTTGTCGGGGGACAAAGTCGACCCATGAGTCAACCCATGATACCAATGTTGACTTCGACATGCATTCAAAAGCAATGTGAATTTTCATGTGTTTTAATTAATTCATTTTTTTTTTATTGGTGGCTGGAATGGATTGTCTGCATTTACATTATTCGTATTGCAATACGAAAATTTCCACCTTAAGAACTCACCTTCGGAACGAATTTAATTAGTACGCCAAGGTATATACTCAAGCTATACAGGGTACTTTTCCTATCGTAACATTCTTCGAGCTCGAATACTTGGTTGTCATGGCGACAGGTATCACGGTCATAGGTTACACGAAGCTGGGCTACTTGGTTGTCATTGCAACATACAGACCTAGCAACCGCGAAGACCCGGACCGTCCCCGCACTCAGGTCCAGGCCAACCATCGGCACTCCTCTCTCTGCACATTAACGGGTTATTTTCATTTCTGAGTTTATTTAAGTGTGCTGCAGTGCTGCCTCTCAGTCCCTCCTGTATCTCGATCGTTCCTCGTGTCTCTGGATATCACTCATGGATTTCCTTTTCTCGCTCTCTCCGCACGTCCTCCTGCCTGCTGTACCAACTTCGATTAGTCCTAATAAACAAGTCAAACACACACACAGACACACACACACACACACAAAGCTTGGGCTCTTACACAGTGTCAGAAGAAGCATGTGTACACTATAGATCATGATTTAAATCCAGAATAAAGAGAATTTAATGCTTAGGTACACCATCACATGAGATTTCTATCCTCCACCTAATCTCTCTCTCTCTCTCTCTCTCTCTCTCTCAGGGACATTAGGGGTGATGAATATCACACTTCTTTATCTGTATCAGAATTAGGCCACATGTAAATTAGCACTCTCAGCGAGTGAGTGAGTGAGAGAGAGAGAGAGAGAGAGAGATATTCACGTATGCTAATATGCAAATCAGATGCAAACGATGCTCCGCATCAAAATAAAACTCAACAGTAAGCAGGAGAGCCGTAACTCACCTCCACCTCCCTCGTTTCTCTCACGCCGCATCAAAAAATATACGAGTTCTCCGCTCGCTTTCCCCGGCGCCGGTGATGCCGCTACTCCCAGTTGCGGCTGTTTCGTCTGAAAAACGCTGGCCTACTTTATAATGAGGCGATCATCAGAGAGAGAGAGAGAGAGAGAGAGAGAGAGAGAGAGAGAGAGAGTGCCTTCTCGGAAAAAACACGACGCAAGTTTAACTCTAGATGTAGCGAACGCTAAGCTGAAGGCTATTGTAACGGCGTTGTGTTACTCGCTATGCTAGCACCAAGTGCTGATGGATCATTTTATATATATATTTGTGTGTGTGTGTGTGTGTGTGTGTGTGTGTGTATTAAAAAATGATTTCTTTAATGTTGAACCGCAGTAATGCAGCAGCAGCAGCGCAGTCGCGAGATCGATCAGCGGTTCATGGCTATGTTCGTTGGAATAGCTTTTTTGAAAAATAAGAAACGTATTTCTCCGGGTAAAATGTTTATTTTATCGAACATTCATGGAAGGAGTCTCCAGTGTCAGTAGTCAATAACACCCAGTCAGTTTTTACATTTGTAAGAGTTTGTTAAATAACCTTGTGTGAGTCGGGTTGCCGAGGTATCAGAGGACGCTAACCGAACACGTAATTAGGCGTGGTTTATGTCTGTCCTTGTTGTTCCTTTTGAAAGTAAGAACCCTTATGTCGATCGTTTCAGGAAGTGACCGCGTAGCGCCAGGCTGCTCGAACTGAAGTGCTGAGAGGTCGGAGGGCAAAAGTCACTACAGCAGATACTGTAAAGAAGGAAACACACTTTCCTGCTGTAGGTTTATTTCCTCTCTAAAACTGTTTTCAAGCAGAAAAATATATTTACAAAAAAATGATAAATTGAAATAAACACGCTGTCATGTTGTTAATTACAGCACTCATCTGGGAGCAGGCGTTAGTTTCCAAAACACACTTTAGGTGTTAATTGATCACGATTCACACGAGTTTATCGGGCCTGTTCTTTTTTTAATAAAATGTTTGTTTGCTGTTTCTTGTTTTCTTGACTAATTATCGTTTCTGTAGTAACGACTCATTCACAGGGTCGTGATCGGTGGAGGAATAGTACCCTTCAAATTTAGTGCCCTTCACCTCTAGTACCCTTCACCTCTAGTACCCCTCACCTCTAGTACCCTTCAAATTTAGTGCCCTTCACCTCTAGTACACATCACCTTTAGTACACATCACCTCTAGTACCCTTCACCTTTAGTACACTTAACCTCTAGTACCCTTCACCTTTATTACCCCTCACCTCTAGTACCCTTCAAATTTAGTGCCCTTCACCTTTAGTACACATCACCTTTAGTACACATCACCTCTAGTACCCTTCACCTCTAGTACACTTCACCTCTAGTACCCTTCACCTCTAGTACACTTCACCTCTAGTACCCTTCACCTCTAGTACCCCTCACCTCTAGTACCCTTCAAATTTAGTGCCCTTCACCTTTAGTACACTTCACCTTTAGTACACATCACCTTTAGTACACATCACCTCTAGTACCCTTCACCTCTAGTACACATCACATCTAGTACCCTTCACCTCTAGTACCCTTCACCTTTAGTACACATCACCTCTAGTACCCTTCACCTCTAGTACATATCACCTCTAGTACCCTTCACCTCTAGTACACTTCACCTTTAGTACACATCACCTTTAGTATGCATCACCTCTAGTACCCTTCACCTCTAGTACCCTTCACCTCTAGTACCCTTCACCTCTAGTACTCTTCACCTCTAGTACCCTTCACCTTTAGTACACTTCACCTTTAGTACACATCACCTTTAGTATGCATCACCTCTAGTACCCTTCACCTCTAGTACTCTTCACCTCTAGTACCCTTCACCTTTAGTACACTTCACCTCTAGTACCCTTCACCCCTAGTACCCCTCACCTCTATTACCCTTCACCTTTAGTACACTTCACCTTTAGTACACATCACCTTTAGTATGCATCACCTCTAGTACCCTTCACCTCTAGTACACTTCACCTGTAGTACACTTCACCTCTAGTACCCTTCACCCCTAGTACCCCTCACCTCTATTACCCTTCACCTCTAGTACCCTTCACCTTTAGTACCCTTCACCTCTAGTACCCTTCACCTTTAGTACCCTTCACCTCTAGTTTTCTTCACATCTAATACCCTTTATTTTTTCACCCTAACATTTAACACAAATTTCCTCTGACAATTGTTAACTATTTAAAATCATTTATGTTGAATATTTAGGTTTTCCTGTTATTAATATGCAAAGTTTATATGAATATTCCAAACACCATGTCGTCCTCTTTCCCCAACTGCTATAATTAGCTTCAGCTTGCAGGCTGGTGGTGGTGCTGTAATGGTGTGGGGGATCTTTTCTTGGCACCATTTAGGCCCCTTAGTGCCAATTGGGCATGGTTTAAATGCCACGGCCTACCTGAGCATTGTTTCTGACCATGTCCATCCCTTTTTGACCACCATGTCCCCATCCTCTGATGGCTCCTTCCAGCAGGATAATGCACCATGTCACAAAGCTCCAATCATTTCAAATTGGTTTCTTGAGAACCAAAATCCCACAACTCTGCGAAGGAGTGAAAAAAAAATAAGAATAAACTAGGATCAAACAGAAAATTGTACAATAATTTTTTCCCCTCTTTTTTTCTGAAGGTCACTTATGAGAACAGAGCGAGACTGTTTGAGAATAAAAGAAGCCAAGTGTGAAGGTTAAGTGATTCAACATGGAGCTCTTCACAGGATAGATCAAAAGAGAACGAGGGAAACGTGAGAGAAGATAAACTGATAGAGAAAACGTATTAAAGGAGCCTGACATCACAGCTCGAGTACTGATGCTCAGAAACACACACTCACACACACTCTATCTACAGGACGGCACTGACGGATCCTGGACTCTGATTGGTCGTCAGGTGCTTCTGGACTAATTATCGTCTCTATAGTAACGACTCATTCACAGGGGCGTGTTCGGTGGAGGAATAGTACCCTTCACCTCTAGTACCCTTCACCTTTAGTACCCTTCACCTCTAGTACCCTTCACCTCTAGTACCCTTCACCTTTAGTACCCTTCACTTCTAGTACCCTTAACCTCTAGTTTCCTTCACATCTAATACCCTTTATCTCTAGTACCATACAAATTTAATGCCCTTCATCTCTAGTATCCTTCACATCTTGTACCCTTCAGTGTTAGTGCCCTCCACATCTAGTACTCTTAACCTTTAGTGCCCTTCACCTCTACTACTAACCTTCACCTTTGGTATCCTGCAGCTCCTGTACCCTTTACATCTAATACTATTTACATCTAGTACCCTTCACCTTTAATGCGCTTTCCCCTCATCCCCTTTATCTTCAGTACCTTTCATATCATACCCTTCCCCTCTAGTACCCTTTATATCTAATATTCTTTGCCTTTAGTACCCTTTACCTCTAGTACACTTTACCTTTAATACCCTTTATATCTAGTACCCTTCACCTCTAGTACCCTTCACCTTTAATACCCTTCATATTTAGTACCGTTCACATTTGGAACCCTTGACAACTAGTACACTTCATATACTCTCTAGTCGCATCTACTACCCTTCATATGTAGTATTCTTAATATCTAGTACACCTCATATCAAATACCCTTTACATCTAATACCATTTACCTCTAGTACACTTTACATTTAAGACCCTTCACCTCTAGTACCCTCCACATTTTTTACCCTTTACATCTAGTACACTTCATATCTAGTACGCCTCATATCGGATACCCTTCATGTCTAGTACTCTTTATATCTAAAAAAAAATATATACATTGTTACTTCAAATCTAGTACCCTTTAGCGTTAGTATACCTCACATTTTATCCACTTCACACCTAGTACCCTTCATATCTAATACACTTTACACCTAGTACCCTTCATATCTAATACACTTCACACCTAGTACCCTTCATATCTAATACACTTCACACCTAGTACCCTTCATATCTAATACACTTCACACCTAGTACCCTTCATATCTAGTACACTTCACACCTAGTACCCTTCATATCTAGTACACTTCACACCTAGTACCCTCCATATCTAGTACCATTCACATTTAGATCCAGTTCCTTTCATGATCCCTTTAGAAGTGTAACCCATGTGAAATGATATGTATGTATGTACAATATGTATGTATGTATGTATGTATGTATGTATGTGCTTGTGTGTGTGTGTGTGTGTGTGTGTTCACTCTGTAATTTGGCACCATGATGATGCTGGCTGCGCTGTGGTTCCCTCGTGGTCCTGCCCTGTGGTGTGGAGAGAGCAGGACTAAATCATCTGCATAGGGCAGGAACGCGACCCCGGTGTCGAGGCCGAGACCCAGGAGCTGTGAAGTTCTTCCGCACTATAACTGTCGCACTGATAAAGACATGGAACAGAGCCGGACATAAACAGAACCTCGCACTCTCTCCTCGCACTCTCTCTGCGTTATTATTATTTTTTTGTTTATTTCATACAGCACTGTCATGTCTCTTTTCTGTACTGTGGGTTTGTGAACACACCGTGAACTATAAACATGGCGGCTACAAACCACAGCTCCCAGTGTAGCAGCGCACTGGCACGCTGTCGGTCCCCAGAGTTCTAATTAGAGACACCTGTTCTCAATCAGTCACTGCTTATTCCAGCACACACTCCACTCCATGAGCTGTTTGATGTAAATGCGCAGACGCCTGTACTGGCTTTACCAAGCTGTTCGCCCGTATTCATGTGACCCTCTGCCCCTTTTAACTACTCTACACTGCTGGTATGTGGGAAAATGATTCCTTGTGCTCCCAGAACCACACGTTCACAGTTAAAGCCCTGGAATATGGCCGTGCCATCATGGAGGAAGAAGAAGAAGAAGAAGAAGAAGAAGAAGAAGAAAAACTCCACATCTACAGTATGTATGATACCCTGCTTCATGTGCTTCCTTTCCGACTCTTCAGCTACTGTATGTCTTTAGGTGTCTCCTTGTGAAATGGCGACTTGGTTTGTTTAGGCACTGTACCTTCTCACACTCATTTGTGGTTCATTTTGGGTTTCTTTATATGAGGCAGTCTGATGTCTCCAGGTTACTTGGAAGATGTCGATGTCCCTCAGCCAGAATTCGAGCTTTTGTTTCCACAGACCCTGGATGTTCAGGAGGCTTATTTTAAAGGGGGGTCATTTGGACAGGTGTGAGAGTCTAGAGAGTGATGCAGGAGCAGTGGAGGAACATTTTATTTATCCTCATTAACTTTGACCTCCCGGTTGTTAAAATTGTTCACCTTGAATCGGGACTTTCTATAGACATAGTTAACGATTTGTACGGTGATTTTTCACAGTTCTTCTTCAGCTTCTGTCAAGATGTTGCCTTGGCTGGGTCTTTATTTCTTTCAGCCTGCCTCTCAGTGTAGTCAGCGTAGACGATTTCTGGATTGATCGGTGGAGTGTTCATTTTGTAATTTTGCTCAATTCTGATGAAAAGATTATCTCCATTATGGCAGTGCGGCTCCTCAACACGAGAACATTTCCTTTTAGCTCTGTCACTCTCCTGGGAGATGCAACCCATCGATCAGATCCCGGGTCTGCTCTGAGGTCTCCTCCCTGCAGGAACTACATGAGGTGGCTCAACACCAATGTTCTTCTGGATGACCCTGAGGGGAACCTGATTTGACAATACATGATGACTGACCATCAAACGGTTTCGGCTAGGAGCCTAGAGAGCAGATTGGCTGTGCTGTCTCAGGGCGTGGACGACAGCATACTCACACTCCCACATCAGACGTGGCCAATCACAGGCATCAGTGAGGACATGCAAGCGGAAAGGGCGGATAGCGCTTTTTTCTCTAAAGTTTCATCAGTTGCACATAAAAACGGTGCTGTTGGCGTCTTCATGTGCCTTAGAGGAACCATGTGTTAGTCTCGCACCCTCCCTGGTTGGCAACTATCACTGATGGGCGGAGTGGAAATTGGACAAAAGTTGGAAAGAAGTTCTCGCTTTTGTGAGGAGAAGAACAAAGCGCTGACACTGGAGTCTCCTTCAATAAATGTCTCTGGGAAAGAACGGAAACTTCACTATGTCCGTCTGTGTGAACAAGCTGCTACTATAGACACCGTGACCTATTGTTAGATGTGCATGGAGATGAACCTGCTCTTAAAGGAAACACATTGTGGAACTGGACAGCGCTGAGGTCGTCGTTCTGCTGGAACTCGGAGGGAACTTCTCCTGAGTGGGACGAACCATACGCTGGATGTACACACTCCTCCGTTAGCTAACGAGCTCCTGATCAGAGTGTGATGAGGATCCAGAGCCGGGAGCGGTGAGAGAACGTGGACGGGGGAACTGTTTATCCGGGTCCCATGAGCGCCTGAGAGACGGAGAGATGTGAAAGTGGAGTTTCACAGGTGAACATCCTCTCCTATTCTTACCTAATGACTCAGATGAAAGCCACTTTCTTCTTTTATCATCGTTTAAAAAGTGAAGTGAGGATGAAAGGAACTGCAGGGGAGAAGTAAAGAGGGAAAGTTTAATGGGATATTACACTCTCTCTCTCTCTCTCTCTCTCTCTCTCTTTCTCTCGCTCTATCTTTCTTTGCCTTCTCTCGTCGACTCGCGCACAAGAATTGAAATGTCATCTCACGCCGGGTCGATTAGAGAGAAATGCCTTTATTCATCATTGTTTCCTTAAACACACCTTCAGAGAGAGAGAGAGAAGACCAAAGAGAGGAGAAAGATAGACTGACCGAGAGACACAGGACGAAACTGAGAAAGAGGAAGAAGCAAAGAAGATGATAAATAGACAGAAAGAAAAGGACAGAGAAAGTCTCTCAGAGAGTCAAAAAGGAAAACATAAAGAGAATGAAAGGCCAAGAAAAACACAGAGGTAAAACAGAGAGAAAGAGAGAGAGAGAGAGACGGAGAGAGAGAGAGACGGACAAAATACTAAAAGAAAGATGATGAAAAGTCTCTAAAAGGGTCAGCAAGAGAGGAAGAATGAGAAAAGAAAGAGAATGAGAGAGGCCAAGAAAAAGACACAGAGACAGAGGGAGAGACAGGAGAGACAGAGAGACAGGGGAAACACAGAGACAGACAGAGAGACAGAAAAAATGACAAAAGGAGGATGACAAATGGGCTGAAATAAAGAGACAGCATGAGACTCATAGGGAGTGAGTCAGAGAGAGAGAGAGAGAGAGAGAGAGAGCAAGGATGAGAGAGTATGACAAATGCACTGAAAGACCGAGACAGTAAGAGACTCAGAGGGAGTCAGTGAGAGCGAGAGAGAGAGCGTGCAGAACAGACAGAGAAAGAGACAAAGACACAGTGTTTGTGTACAGTATGTGAGAGAGAGAAAAACAGAAAGAGAGAGAGAGAGAGCAAGAGCGAGAGAGCAAGAGAAAAACCCACAAGAAAGAAGGACAGAAAGAGAATGAGTGAAGGAAGCACAGAGAGACAGACAGAGAGCGAGACAGACAGAGAGAGAGACAGACACAGAGAGAGACAGAGAGAGAGAGACAGACAAACAGAGTGAGACAGACAGACACAGAGAGAGACACAGAGAGGGAGACAGACACAGAGAGACACAGAGAGAGACAGACACAGAGAGAGACAGACACAGAGAGAGAGACAGACACAGAGAGATAGACAGAGAGACACAAAGAGAGAGAGAGAGACAGACACAGAGAGAGACAGACAGAAAGAGACAGAGAGACAGACAGAGAGACACAGAGAGAGAGACAGACACAGAGAGAGACAGAGAGAGACACAGACACAGAGAGAGAGACAGACAGAGAGAGACACAGAGAGAGACAGACACAGAGAGAGAGACAGACAGAGAGAGACACAGAGAGAGACAGACACAGAGAGAGAGACAGACACAGAGAGAGACAGACAGAAAGAGACAGACAGACAGAGAGACAGACAGAGAGAGACAGACACAGAGAGAGACAGAGAGAGAGAGAGACAGACAGAGAGAGACACAGACACAGAGAGAGACACACAGAGAGAGACAGACAGAGAGAGAGACAGAAAGGAAGATGAAAGAGTGACACTAGAAAGATCTAGTTCCCTTCACATCTGGTATGCTTCATGTCTACAACGCCCACACAAATATAGTACCCTTCCCATCTAGTACCCTTCACTTCCAGGTCCCTTCACATCTACAGTACTACCCCTACACATAACTAGTACCCTCACATATCTAGTACCCTTCACATCAACTCTTGGTACCTAATACATTCACGTCTTTCACTCACACATCACCGCACACACATACTGCATATAAAATCCATCACATCTAGTACTGTACCTAGTACCTTTAACATCTAGTAACCTTTCATATCTACTACCCTTTGCATTTCGTACCCATTCATATTGCATACCCTTCCCATCTAGTACCCTTCAGATCTAGTTCCCGTCACATCTAGTACTCTTCGTATTTAGTGCACTTCAGATCTACAGTAGTTCATTTAGTACTCGTTGTATCTACTACCCCGACACATGTAGTACCCTTCATATCTAGTACCCTTCACATCTGATTCCTTTAATATCTAGTATGCTTCATAACTAGTACCCATCCTATCTAGTACCCTTCATATTTTCTACCCCTCACACATATAGAACCCTTCACAACTAGTACAGTTCATATCTAGTACCTTTAACATCTAGGTACCTTTCATATCTAGAACCCTATACATTAAGTACCCATTCACATTGAATACCCTTCACATATAGTACCCTTCATAAAGAGAGGGAGTGAGAGAGCGGTCAGAGAAAATAAATCAACACCTTCCGACCAATCAGAATGCAGAACTCATCCACGGCGGTTCCCGAACGGCGCGTAATTCCGCCTTGACTTCTTTGTTAGAAATGATTAGCATTAGCGTGATTATTACCGGGATTAGTGTTTGCGCTAGCGTTAACAGGAGTGTTAGTGAGTTCGTTTACCAGCAGAATAAATAAACCGTTTCTTTATTTGGGTTTTTACCCCCGGCGGTGTTTACGCCTCCGCGTGCCGCTAGTCGCTGGAAAGTGCACTGAGTGACACTTTATATTTGCTTCAATATGCTACCTGCCACGTCTGCGGCGTGCGTACAGTGTGTGTGTGTGTGTGTGTGTGTGTGAGTGAGAGAGAGAGACGCCGGGTTTCAGAGAAATGTTCCACAAACACACACTTAATGTGACAGAAACGTCAAACTCCATGAGTCTCGCGAGCTTAAAGCCGAGTGCAGACGTCAAAATCCCTCATACATATTTCTGATTAGCATGGAATGAAAATTAGCACTCGCTTGCTTTCCCCTAACACACACACACACACACACACTTGTGCACACACACAGACACTGCGCAAGTGTGTGTGTGTGTGTGTGTGAAGGTCAAAGATTCCAATGTCTCTGACCTCATGTGGACCACACAGAAGAAATCAATCTCGGAGACAATGAGCATGAAAAATGGATTCCAGGTGTGACTCTGAGCGTGTGTGTGTGTGTGTGTGTGTGTGTGTGTGTGTGTGTTGTGCATACGAATCCCTTCTCGTTCGGTTCAAATTCTCTCCGTGGCCTTTTATGAAGCTTAAATTCAACCAGTAACATGAATATTAATACCAATGAATATTAATGAGAGCATTAATACATATTCATATGCAAATTTACATAACCTCGGTTTAATTTATTAATTTCTTTTTTAAATACCACGGTTATAACCAAAATGACCCAGGAAGTGACATCAGCTTGATGCGGGATGTTTTTATGCTGTCTCTCTCTCTCTCTCTCTCTCTCTCACACACACACACACACACACACACACACACACACACACACACACACAAAGTGAGAGTCTGGCAGATGAGATGTAATTAGTATCATTATGATCATCAGCTATTTTCATTATCCATTACTCAGTCACACAGGAGAGAGAGAGAGAGATGGAATGAGAGAGACAGACAGAAAGAGAGAGATATAAGAGAGAACGAGTACAATAAATGTAAAGAGAGAGAGACAGAAAGGCAGAGAAAGAAAACGACAGTGAGAGAGAGAGAGAGAGAGAGAGACGTCTTCTTTCACAGGTCCATAGTAATGAAGCATAAAAGCAAAGTTAAATCCCACTGAGAAAAAATGATGATGTGGAAAATTGCGAGCTCCCGGCCATTAACATGTCCTTAGAAAAGCAGAGACACGGAGCCGAGGACGGAGAACATCGCCCGGTGAACAAAAAGGAGAAGACGATAAAATTTTTTTCTTTTTTTCTTTTAAAAACTCTCAAATGAACGCAATCAGACAAGATACGTTTGGATTCAGGCGTTCACATTTTCACATCCGGTCTCGTTTCATTTTCTATAAAACACTGCAGGTGCAGCGTCCACTAATACGCGCTCTCTTTTCCTATGCATCCTCGTTTCTATAGCAACGACAGCTCGTAGCTCACGGGGACGTGTAAGACCGTGAAACGGTTATGTAACGTGGGTGGTTATTTGATTTTTATTTAGGGAAGGAGTCTCCAGTGTCAGCGCTTTGTCATGCTCCGAGGACAAGCTGAAAACTCCTGTGACTTTCGTTCTCAGGAGGCTTCTTTAAAGATGAATAAAAGAACAGAGAGAAGAGGAAGAGAAAAATAGAAGCAGGAGTGAAATAAAACACAAAATGTGCAGATTTTAAGAGAAATCAAATCGTATTTAACGCCTTACAATTTCATCCACAGACTCCTCAATCCAACGTGGGTTCCTGTAGAAGGTGTGAGACTGTGGCTCTCCTCAGATCTGAACGCGCCGCGCCCGAGCCAGGAGACGCACTGATTGAAGTGAGAACCAGGAGACGAGACGTTACCCGGGGCTGAGCTGTGAGACACCGTCGAGCTGGCGTGATGTTGAGTCGCATTTGGTAATTAACTCCATGATGAGAGACGCAGGAGAGAGGTGGAGGCGACATTAATGAGCGTCTGATCAGGGAATTCAGGAAGAAAATCCCGTGGAGAAGTCAAAAATACGCCATCGGGGAGGGGTGAGGAGAGGAGGGGGGTATACAGTGCCGCAAAAAATAAGTCTGGTGTTATTCTGGAAGCAGTGAAGCCATGGATCAGATGGTTAGAAGGAGCTCAGAGCAGCTTCGTGAAATTGTTTACAACAGAGAAGGCCGTGGAGTTCACGAGCACAGGGTGTGTGTGGTCCTTGACCTTCACATCATTATCAGCACTTCTGGAAATACACAACCCAGTGTCTTCTACATCAGATATGTTACAATATGTTCCATAACAGACGGGTACAGGACAGGTGAGGACAGGTGAGGACAGGTGAGGGTGAGGGCGGAAACATCATGGGGCAGAATGTGACCCGGTGGAACATAAAAAGTTAAAAATAAACAGGGAAGAATGTAGTATTAAACAACAAGACCAGAGGGAACATATAGTGGAGCATAACAGAGTGGAAAGTACAATGGAATGTAACAGGGTGGAACAAAAAGTGAGAGGTGACATGGAGTGGAACGTAAAGGGAAATGTAACAGGAAGGAACGTAAAGTGAAACATTTAAGTAGAGGGTGGAACGTAAGGTGGAATGGAACAGGTTCAGGCTTGATAGTAAATATCATGGTAGAACATGAAAAAGGCAAACATTACAGAGTGGAACATGAACAGCAGTTTGTGCACAGTAGCCCTACTGAACTAGCCCCAATCTACCCCCCCACCCCCCACCCCCCCCCAGCCCCCTCTGCCCCCGCCCATGCACTCGACAGGTGCCTGTGTAACAGGATAATCAGTGTTATTCACGTCGTCTGTCTCTGGTCTTGATGTTCTGGCTGAATGCTGTAAGTGATTGTGTCGTATGTTAGTGCGACGCTTGCCGCTGTCCGTGGTTCTGAAACCAGAGTTCTCATTTATCCGGTTTATCAGTTTTAAATAAATCCCCTCTTTCATGTTGAAGGTCTCGGCGCTTCATTAAACACTTTTATTACATCAGTCAAATTCTAAACCTAATAAATGAATACACCGTAAATAATCTGATTATGCGCTCCTCCAGCCGCCCCGACTCGCTGCCATGTGGCGTCTTTCATCCTTTTTTTCGTCTTTTATCCCAAAGAGCAAAAGAGAAATTTCTCTCCCTCCATCTGTCTCATTCTTTCACTCTACAGCATGACATCACTCAAGAGGAAGTGTGCGATGATGGAGTGAAGATGAAAAGTGAGAGAAGTCTCCTGGTGATGATCACACACGCACAAACACACACACACACACACACACACACACACACACACACATGCACCACTTCTCGCACAGAGAGAGAGAGAGAGAGAGAGCGAGAGAGACTAGATTTAGATGCTTAATAATGTTTGTTGTTACATTAATAATTGACTGGTTGTGCACTAATCAGTAGGACACTCCCCAGGTAGGGAGCATTTAGAAGGCAGCTGCTCGTCTCTGTGTGGACAAAAGCAGGGTTCTGTCACTCTATCTGTGCAGTGGGTAACTGGACACAACAGCGTGGAGTGGAACATGACAGGGTGGCTCATGATAGAGGGGAATCTTAAAGTCTGGAAAAATTATAGAGTGGAAAATGACATGGAGGAACATGACAAAGTGAAACACTATGGAGTGGAATGTTACAGAGTGGAACATGACGAAATGGAACGTTTCAGTGTGGAACACTACAGGGTAACATGTCTGTGTGTGTGCGTGTGTGTACTGTATGTGTGTGTGAGATCATCCCTGCTTGTTTGATTAAATGTGCATGTAACAGGAAGAAACCTTGAGAGGAACCAGACTCAACAGGGAGAGCAGGGATTTGATCAGCACTCATACTGTCTGTTAGGAGGCTGGAAGTTCAGTGTAACAGGAGACGTGTTTAAGTTCATATGGAGTCCAGTTCATTATTGGAGACTCAGGTAGACTGTAGGAAACTCCAGTCCTGAACTATCGAGAGACTGCAGTCACGAGTCCTCAGAGAACAGCTGTCTGCATCAGCCGAGGACAGGAGCGTCTTCATGGTGAAGTGGAACCGTCCCCAGTCACCACACGCGTCCCAGACAGACCACACGGGGATCCATGTGATGAGATCTCCAACCAGAAGAGGGACACCAGGACGAGTCAGACAGGTCCAGAGGGCAGAGGGAGTCTGGATCACTGGCAGCTTCTGGAGAGACGCGTGTACTGAGAGTGAGAGAGAGAGAGAGAGAGAGAGAGAGAGAGAGAGAGAGAGAGAGAGAGAGAGAGAGATAACAGTTATGGTCATAGTCACATAATGTATAAGGTGAATGTATATTTAGTGCAGAGTGCAAGTAGGGACTCCGGCAGGACTAACTATGACATCATCAGTAAAAGGGAGAGCCAGAAGGAAACACAGACATGAGGGGGAACTGAGATGTAAAGCAACCAATCACCTCACCGTCAACAAACCTGAGTGATCAATGAGAGTGGGGAGGACAGCATCTAAACATACCAGTTCACCAGAATACTCTACGTCCATGAGTCCCCCAGATCTGCTCCTTTACCTAAGGTTCATCTATTTACAAACATGTGAGTGTGTATATGTGTGTGTGAGAAAGAGAGAGAGAGATTGAAAGAGGGACAGATTCAGTGATGATCAGATATTAGAGTTCTGATCCTGTCCATGTCATGCTGGTCAACAACATCACACACGCACAAAATGTGTGCACAGTAAATTGACATGTGTTTGTGTATGATCGCTGACTGCTAAATAGAATATCTATCTGTGTGTGTGTGTGTGTGTGTGTGTGAAAGAGAGAGAGAGAGCGTGTCTGAATCCAGTATCTGTGCACTTGTCGCCTAATGCATTAATGTCAGTAAAAGGAACAGGAGTTATTTGTGTGTGTGTGTAATTATTTAAATCACCTGTCCATTTGTACTCAGCGATAATAGCTAGAAATGAAGCTAAAAGCAATTTATGGAGTTGGTGAGTGAGAGAAACAGATAAAGTGAACAGAGGGAGAGAAAACGATGAAGAGAGTCAGAGTAAAAGACGACTGGAAAAGCAGAGTGACAGAGAGATGAATAAAGAGAGGGAACACATAAAGGGAGCAAAGATAAAGAGAAGGAAAACAAGTAAAGCAGGCATCTGTGAACAAAGCAAGAGAGAGGGAAAAACTGTCATGCTCAGATCTGTAAAGATCTTTTGTTCTGTAATGTTCCACCCCTGACATGTTCCACCCTGTTATGTTCCACTCTGTCATGTTCCACCCTGTAATGTTCCACTCGAAAGTGTTCCACTCCAAAGTGGTCCAGTCCGTAATGTTCCACTCTGTAATGTTCGACTCCATGATGTTCCACATGTTCCACCCTGTCATGTTCCACTCTGTCATGTTCCACCCTGTAATGTTCCACTCCAAAGTGGTCCACTCCATAATGTTCCACCCTGTAATGTTCGACTCCATGATGTTCCACATGTTCCACCCTGTAATGTTCCACCCCTGACATGTTCCACCCTGTAATGTTCCACTCTGTCATGTTCCACCCTGTAATGTTCCACTCGAAAGTGTTCCACTCCAAAGTGGTCCACTCCGTAATGTTCCACCCTGTAATGTTCGACTCCATAATGTTCCACATGTTCCACCCTGTAATGTTCCACTCTGTCATGTTCCACCCTGTAATGTTCCACTCGAAAGTGTTCCACTCCAAAGTGGTCCACCCTGTAATGTTCCATTACATAGTGTTCACATCCGTAATGTTCCACCCTGTAATATTTCAATCCATAGTGTTCCACTCCATAGTGTTCCACCCTGTCATGATCCACTCTGTAATGTTCCACCCTGTAATGTTCCATTCCATAGTGTTCCACCCTGTAATGTTCCACTCTGTCATGTTCCACCCTGTAATGTTCCACCCTATAATGTTCCATTACATAGTGTTCCACCCTGTAATGTTCCACTCCATAATGTTCCACTCTGTCATGTTCCACCCTGTAATGTTCCACCCTATAATGTTCCATTACATAATGTTCCACTCTGTCATGTTCCACCCTGTAATGTTGACTCCAAAATGTTCCACATGTTCCACCCTGTAATGTTCACTCCAAAATGTTCCACATGTTCCACTCCATAATGTTCCATTCCATAATGTTCCACTCCATAATGTTCCACCCTGTAATGTTCCACTCCACAGTGTTCCACTCCATAGTGTTCCACTCCGTAATGTTCCACCCTGTCAGTTTCCACCCTGTAAGGTTCCATTGTGTAATGTTCCACCCTGTCAGTTTCCACCCTGTAATGTTCCATTCCATAATGTTCCACTCCGTAATGTTCCACTCTTTAATGTTCCACTGTGTAACTGTTTTTTTGTACAGTGTCCTGTGTAAGTCCATGAGTTCAGGCTGTTACGACATAAAGAATAACATATGACTGAGCCGGATCCATGATGAGAATACATCCAGACTTTCTCAGATTGGAGAATTCGGCTGAATTGAACCTTAACGTGGATTACAGTAGAGGAACACCGGCTAAGCACAAGCACACTGCCGATCACACACAATACTTATTGTATATGAAAATAAAAAATAAGCATGTATAATTTCATTTAAATTTTTAATCGAATTTAAATATGTAAGATCAAAGACTTTGTGCTGACCTTGAAGACAGTGCTGCGAGTTAAACACAGAATTTCTTGCTTCAGGAGATTTTAGTGTCTCATTCTCACCGTGATCATAAAGGAACCTTTAACTTTAATATTATTGCAGAGAGAGAGAGAGAGACAGAGAGTCACAGACAGGGAGAGAGACAGACTAAGAGAGTGCCACAAAGAGAGAGAGAGAGTGTAAGATGCAGAGAGAGAGAGAGAGAGAGAGAGAGAGAGCTTCTTCTCGTCATAAACTTTCCTTCTAATCATCAGCTTCAGTGGTTTCGAAAATTCAGAGCCTCATTTGCGTTTCAGTAGAGCGTGATGTCATCATAATGCTAACGAGGAGAAGAACAACCTTCACACACACACACACACACACACACACACACACACACACACACACACACACACACACACACGTGCGTTATCTCGTTCCTCCTTTCACACTCTTTCCTTTTTCTTTCTTGAGACTCATTAACTTTGTGTTAACATATACATGGAGAAGTATCTCAATATAGTTTCAGGAATGTGTGTGTGTGTGTGTGTGTGTGTGTGTGTGTGTGTGTGTGTGTGTGTGTGTGTGAGTTACAAAGTGCTGACACTGGAGACTCCTTTCCATTCCTGTTACTATGGAAACAATGCTGTATCAGAATGAGCGCCGTGCAATAAGGAAAAAACAGTCAAGACAATCTGAGCTATCAGGATCGAGAGGCAACGAGCACTGAGAAAGAGTGTGTGTGTGTGTGTGTGTGTGTGTGGAATGTGTGTGTGAAAGAGAATAAAAAAGAAAACATTTCCAGCAGAAGGTCAAGTGTTAGTTTTTAATGAAACTCAGCTAAAGTACTAATCCCTATAACGAGACATAATTATGTTAACACACACACACACACACACACACACACACACACACACACACACACACACACACACACACACACACACACACAGCCTTCCTCTTAAGTATTCCCATGTCTGTGGTTTAGCAATAAACGTTTTTCAAATGTTTCAAAAAAAAGAAAAAGATAAAGCTGACTCTACATTAGTACAGCTGATGTAAGTTAATTATTTTAAATGCCAGACAGCAGCGTTCGGCTCGTCATCAACCACAGCAGTGTTTCTAATTCACGTCATGTCGCATTATCACCGCCGAGTCGCCCTGTTTGTCTGTTGTTGTTGTCGTCGATTTTTTTCCATCCGGCTTGTATTACTTGTGGTCTTTGAGATGCTGCTTCATTTATTATTCATACACGATTCCCTGTATAGGCGTCGGACAAACCATCTGCGACAGAACAACTGTACTCACATCTACACTCACATCTACACTCACATCTACATCTACACTCACATCTACATCCACATCTACACTCACATCTACATCCACATCTACACTCACATCTACATCTACACTCACATCTACATCGACATCTACACTCACATCTAAATCCACATCTACACTCACATCTAAATCCACATCTACATCCACATCTACATCCACATTTACACTCACATCTACATAATACATCTAAACTCACATCTACACTCACATCTACACTCACATTCACATCTACACTCACATCTACATCTACATTCACATCTACAGCTACACTCACATCTACACTCACATCTACATCTACACTCACATCTACATCTACACTCACATCTACACTCACATCTACATCTACACTCACATCTACATAATACATCTAAACTCACATCTACACTCACATCTACATCTACACTCACATCTACAGCTACACTCACATCTACATCTACACTCACATCTACATAATACATCTAAACTCACATCTACAGTCACATCTACATCTACAGTCACATCTACATCTACATTCACATCTACAGCTACACTCACATCTACACACACATCTACATCTACACTCACATCTACATCTACCTCTAAACTCACATCTACATCTACACTCACATCTACAGCTACACTCACATCTACACTCACATCTACAGCTACACTCACATCTACACTCACATCTACATCTACACTCACATCTACATCTACACTCACATCTACATAATACATCTAAACTCACATCTACACTCACATCTACAGCTACAGTCACATCTACACTCACATCTACATCTACACTCACATCTACATCTACACTCACATCTACATAATACATCTAAACTCACATCTACACTCACATCTACATCTACAGTCACATCTACATCTACACTCACATCTACACTCACATCTACATCCACATCTACACTCACATCTACATCCACATCTACACTCACATCTACATCTACACTCACATCTACACTCACATCTACATCCACATCTACACTCACATCTAAATCCACATCTACATCCACATCTACACTCACATTTACACTCACATCTACACTCACATCTACATCCACATCTACACTCACATCTAAATCCACATCTACATCCACATCTACATCCACATTTACACTCACATCTACACTCACATTTACACTCACATCTACACTCACATCTACACTCACATTCACATCTACACTCACATCTACAGCTACACTCACATCTACATCTACACTCACATCTACATAATACATCTAAACTCACATCTACACTCACATCTACATCTACAGTCACATCTACATCTACATTCACATCTACAGCTACACTCACATCTACACTCACATCTACATCTACACTCACATCGACATCTACACTCACATCTACAGCTACACTCACATCTACACTCACATCTACATCTACACTCACATCTACACTCACATCTACATCTACACTCACATCTACATCCACATCTACACTCACATCTACATCCACATCTACACTCACATCTACATCTACACTCACATCTACATCGACATCTACACTCACATCTAAATCCACATCTACACTCACATCTAAATCCACATCTACATCCACATCTACATCCACATTTACACTCACATCTACATAATACATCTAAACTCACATCTACACTCACATCTACACTCACATTCACATCTACACTCACATCTACATCTACATTCACATCTACAGCTACACTCACATCTACACTCACATCTACATCTACACTCACATCTACATCTACACTCACATCTACACTCACATCTACATCTACACTCACATCTACATAATACATCTAAACTCACATCTACACTCACATCTACATCTACACTCACATCTACAGCTACACTCACATCTACATCTACACTCACATCTACATAATACATCTAAACTCACATCTACAGTCACATCTACATCTACAGTCACATCTACATCTACATTCACATCTACAGCTACACTCACATCTACACACACATCTACATCCACATCTACACTCACATCTAAATCCACATCTACATCCACATCTACATCCACATTTACACTCACATCTACACTCACATTTACACTCACATCTACACTCACATCTACACTCACATTCACATCTACACTCACATCTACAGCTACACTCACATCTACATCTACACTCACATCTACATAATACATCTAAACTCACATCTACACTCACATCTACATCTACAGTCACATCTACATCTACATTCACATCTACAGCTACACTCACATCTACACTCACATCTACATCTACACTCACATCGACATCTACACTCACATCTACATCTACACTCACATCTACACTCACATCTACATCTACACTCACATCTACATAATACATCTAAACTCACATCTACACTCACATCTACATCTATACTCACATCTACAGCTACACTCACATCTACATCTACACTCACATCTACATAATACATCTAAACTCACATCTACAGTCACATCTACATCTACAATCACATCTACAGCTACACTCACATCTACACACACATCTACATCTACACTCACATCTACATCTACCTCTAAACTCACATCTACATCTACACTCACATCTACAGCTACACTCACATCTACACTCACATCTACATTTACACTCACATCTACACTCACATCTACATCTACACTCACATCTACATCTACACTCACATCTACATAATACATCTAAACTCACATCTACAGTCACATCTACATCTACAATCACATCTACAGCTACACTCACATCTACACACACATCTACATCTACACTCACATCTACATCTACCTCTAAACTCACATCTACATCTACACTCACATCTACAGCTACACTCACATCTACACACACATCTACATCTACACTCACATCTACTTCCACATCTACATCTACAGTCACATCTACATCTACATTCACATCTACACTCACATCTACATCTACACTCACATCTACATAATACATCTAAACTCACATCTACACTCACATCTACATCTACACTCACATCTACATCTACATTCACATCTACACTCACATCTACATCTACACTCACATCTACATAATACATCTAAACTCACATCTACACTCACATCTACATCTACACTCACATCTACATAATACATCTAAACTCACATCTACAGTCACATCTACATCTACAGTCACATCTACATCTACATTCACATCTACAGCTACACTCACATCTACACACATCTACATCTACACTCACATCTACATCTACCTCTAAACTCACATCTACATCTACACTCACATCTACAGCTACACTCACATCTACACTCACATCTACATCTACACTCACATCTACAGCTACACTCACATCTACAGCTACACTCACATCTCCACTCACATCTACATTTACACTCACATCTACACTCACATCTACATCTACACTCACATCTACATAATACATCTAAACTCACATCTACACTCACATCTACATCTACAGTCACATCTACATCTACATTCACATCTACAGCTACACTCACATCTACACTCACATCTACATCTACACTCACATTTACATCTACACTCACATCTACATCTACCTCTAAACTCACATCTACATCTACACTCACATCTACAGCTACACTCACATCTACACTCACATCTACCTCTAAACTCACATCTACATCTACACTCACATCTACAGCTACACTCACATCTCCACTCACATCTACATTTACACTCACATCTACACTCACATCTACATCTACACTCACATCTACATCTACACTCACATCTACATAATACATCTAAACTCACATCTACACTCACATCTACATCTACAGTCACATCTACATCTACATTCACATCTACAGCTACACTCACATCTACACTCACATCTACATCTACACTCACATTTACATCTACACTCACATCTACATCTACACTCACATCTACATCTACACTCACATCTACACTCACATCTACACTCACATCTACAGCTACACTCACATCTACATCTACACTCACATCTACACTCATATCTACATCTACACTCACATCTACATAATACATCTAAACTCACATCTACATCTATACTCACATCTACAGCTACACTCACATCTACAGCTACACTCACATCTACATAATACATCTAAACTCACATCTACACTCACATCTACAGCTACACTCACATCTACATCTACACTCACATCTACATCTACACTCACATCTACACTCATATCTACATCTACACTCACATCTACATAATACATCTAAACTCACATCTACATCTATACTCACATCTACAGCTACACTCACATCTACAGCTACACTCACATCTACATAATACATCTAAACTCACATCTACAGTCACATCTACATCTACAGTCACATCTACATCTACATTCACATCTACAGCTACACTCACATCTACACACACATCTACATCTACACTCACATCTACATCTACCTCTAAACTCACATCTACATCTACACTCACATCTACAGGTACACTCACATCTACACTCACATCTACATTTACACTCACATCTACACTCACATCTACATCTACACTAACATCTACACTCACATCTACATCTACACTCATATCTACATAATACATCTAAACTCACATCTACAGTCACATCTACATCTACAGTCACATCTACATCTACATTCACATCTACAGCTACACTCACATCTACACTCACATCTACATCTACACTCACATCTACATCTACACTCACATCTACATAATACATCTAAACTCACATCTACAGTCACATCTACATCTACAGTCACATCTACATCTACATTCACATCTACAGCTACACTCACATCTACACTCACATCTACATCTACACTCACATCTACATCTACACTCACATCTACATTTACACTCACATCTACACTCACATCTACATCTACACTCACATCTACACTCACATCTACATCTACACTCACATCTACATAATACATCTAAACTCACATCTACAGTCACATCTACATCTACAGTCACATCTACATCTACATTCACATCTACAGCTACACTCACATCTACAGTCACATCTACATCTACAGTCACATCTACATCTACATTCACATCTACAGCTACTCTCACATCTACACTCATATCTACATCTACACTCACATCTACATCTACACTCACATCTACATAATACATCTAAACTCACATCTACACTCACATCTACATCTACAGTCACATCTACATCTACATTCACATCTACAGCTACACTCACATCTACACTCACATCTACATCTACACTCACATCTACATCTACACTCACATCTACATCTACACTCACATCTACACTCACATCTACATCTACACTCACATCTACATAATACATCTAAACTCACATCTACACTCACATCTACATCTATACCCACATCTACAGCTACACTCACATCTACATCTACACTCACATCTACATAATACATCTAAACTCACATCTACAGTCACATCTACATCTACAGTCACATCTACATCTACAGTCACATCTACATCTACATTCACATCTACAGCTACACTCACATCTACATCTACACTCACATCTAAATCTACCTCTAAACTCACATCTACATCTACACTCACATCTACAGCTACACTCACATCTACACTCACATCTACATTTACACTCACATCTACACTCACATCTACATCTACACTCACATCTACATAATACATCTAAACTCACATCTACACTCACATCTACATCTACAGTCACATCTACATCTACATTCACATCTACAGCTACACTCACATCTACACTCACATCTACATCTACACTCACATCTACATCTACACTCACATCTACATAATACATCTAAACTCACATCTACACTCACATCTACAGCTACACTCACATCTACATCTACACTCACATCTACATCTACACTCACATCTACATCTACACTCACATCTACACTCATATCTACATCTACACTCACATCTACATAATACATCTAAACTCACATCTACATCTATACTCACATCTACAGCGACACTCACATCTACAGCTACACTCACATCTACATAATACATCTAAACTCACATCTACAGTCACATCTACATCTACAGTCACATCTACATCTACATTCACATCTACAGCTACACTCACATCTACAGACACATCTACATCTACACTCACATCTACATCTACCTCTAAACTCACATCTACATCTACACTCACATCTACAGGTACACTCACATCTACACTCACATCTACATTTACACTCACATCTACACTCACATCTACATCTACACTAACATCTACACTCACATCTACATCTACACTCACATCTACATAATACATCTAAACTCACATCTACAGTCACATCTACATCTACAGTCACATCTACATCTACATTCACATCTACAGCTACACTCACATCTACACTCACATCTACATCTACACTCACATCTACATCTACACTCACATCTACATAATACATCTAAACTCACATCTACAGTCACATCTACATCTACAGTCACATCTACATCTACATTCACATCTACAGCTACACTCACATCTACACTCACATCTACATCTACACTCACATCTACATCTACACTCACATCTACATTTACACTCACATCTACACTCACATCTACATCTACACTCACATCTACACTCACATCTACATCTACACTCACATCTACATAATACATCTAAACTCACATCTACAGTCACATCTACATCTACAGTCACATCTACATCTACATTCACATCTACAGCTACACTCACATCTACACTCACATCTACATCTACACTCACATCTACATCTACATTCACATCTACAGCTACTCTCACATCTACACTCATATCTACATCTACACTTACATCTACATCTACACTCACATCTACATAATACATCTAAACTCACATCTACACTCACATCTACATCTACAGTCACATCTACATCTACATTCACATCTACAGCTACACTCACATCTACACTCACATCTACATCTACACTCACATCTACATCTACACTCACATCTACATCTACACTCACATCTACACTCACATCTACATCTACACTCACATCTACATAATACATCTAAACTCAC
Source organism: Clarias fuscus (assembly GCA_030347435.1). NCBI lineage: Eukaryota > Metazoa > Chordata > Actinopteri > Siluriformes > Clariidae > Clarias > Clarias fuscus. The sequence goes on from CM059212.1 coordinate 1,698,985, forward strand.
ATCTACACTCACATCTACATCTATACCCACATCTACAGCTACACTCACATCTACACTCACATCTACATTTACACTCACATCTACACTCACATCTACATCTACACTAACATCTACACTCACATCTACATCTACACTCACATCTACATAATACATCTAAACTCACATCTACAGTCACATCTACATCTACAGTCACATCTACATCTACATTCACATCTACAGCTACACTCACATCTACATCTACACTCACATCTACAGCTACACTCACATCTACAGTCACATCTACATCTGCAGTCACATCTACATCTACATTCACATCTACAGCTACACTCACATCTACACTCACATCTACATCTACACTCACATCTACATCTACACTCACATCTACATTTACACTCACATCTACACTCACATCTACATCTACACTCACATCTACACTCACATCTACATCTACACTCACATCTACATAATACATCTAAACTCACATCTACAGTCACATCTACATCTACAGTCACATCTACATCTACATTCACATCTACAGCTACACTCACATCTACAGTCACATCTACATCTACAGTCACATCTACATCTACATTCACATCTACAGCTACTCTCACATCTACACTCATATCTACATCTACACTCACATCTACATCTACACTCACATCTACATAATACATCTAAACTCACATCTACACTCACATCTACATCTACAGTCACATCTACATCTACATTCACATCTACAGCTACACTCACATCTACACTCACATCTACATCTACACTCACATCTACATCTACACTCACATCTACACTCACATCTACATCTACACTCACATCTACATCTACAGTCACATCTACATCTACATTCACATCTACAGCTACACTCACATCTACATCTACACTCACATCTACATCTACCTCTAAACTCACATCTACTTCTACACTCACATCTACAGCTACACTCACATCTACACTCACATCTACATTTACACTCACATCTACACTCACATCTACATCTACACTCACATCTACATCTACACTCACATCTACATAATACATCTAAACTCACATCTACACTCACATCTACATCTACAGTCACATCTACATCTACATTCACATCTACAGCTACACTCACATCTACACTCACATCTACATCTACACTCACATCTACATCTACACTCACATCTACATAAAACATCTAAACTCACATCTACACTCACATCTACAGCTACACTCACATCTACATCTACACTCACATCTACATCTACACTCACATCTACATCTACACTCACATCTACACTCATATCTACATCTACACTCACATCTACATAATACATCTAAACTCACATCTACATCTATACTCACATCTACAGCTACACTCACATCTACAGCTACACTCACATCTACATAATACATCTAAACTCACATCTACAGTCACATCTACATCTACAGTCACATCTACATCTACATTCACATCTACAGCTACACTCACATCTACAGACACATCTACATCTACACTCACATCTACATCTACCTCTAAAGTCACATCTACATCTACACTCACATCTACAGGTACACTCACATCTACAATCACATCTACATTTACACTCACATCTACACTCACATCTACATCTACACTAACATCTACACTCACATCTACATCTACACTCACATCTACATAATACATCTAAACTCACATCTACAGTCACATCTACATCTACAGTCACATCTACATCTACATTCACATCTACAGCTACACTCACATCTACACTCACATCTACATCTACACTCACATCTACATCTACACTCACATCTACATAATACATCTAAAGTCACATCTACAGTCACATCTACATCTACAGTCACATCTACATCTACATTCACATCTACAGCTACACTCACATCTACACTCACATCTACATCTACACTCACATCTACATCTACACTCACATCTACATTTACACTCACATCTACACTCACATCTACATCTACACTCACATCTACATCTACATTCACATCTACAGCTACTCTCACATCTACACTCATATCTACATCTACACTTACATCTACATCTACACTCACATCTACATAATACATCTAAACTCACATCTACACTCACATCTACATCTACAGTCACATCTACATCTACATTCACATCTACAGCTACACTCACATCTACACTCACATCTACATCTACACTCACATCTACATCTACACTCACATCTACACTCACATCTACATCTACACTCACATCTACATAATACATCTAAACTCACATCTACACTCACATCTACATCTATACCCACATCTACAGCTACACTCACATCTACATCTACACTCACATCTACATAATACATCTAAACTCACATCTACAGTCACATCTACATCTACAGTCACATCTACATCTACATTCACATCTACAGCTACACTCACATCTACACACACATCTACATCTACACTCACATCTACATCTACACTCACATCTACATCTACACTCACATCTACATCTACACTCACATCTACATAATACATCTAAACTCACATCTACAGTCACATCTACATCTACAGTCACATCTACATCTACATTCACATCTACAGCTACACTCACATCTACACACACATCTACATCTACCTCTAAACTCACCTTTACATCTACACTCACATCTACAGCTACACTCACATCTACACTCACATCTACATTTACACTCACATTTACACTCACATCTACATCTACACTCACATCTACACTCACATCTACACTCACATCTACACACACATCTACATCTACCTCTAAACTCACATTTACATCTACACTCACATCTACAGCTACACTCACATCTACACTCACATCTACATCTACACTCACATCAACATCTACACTCACATCTACACTCACATGTACATCTACACTCACATCTACATCTACACTCACATCTACACTCACATCTACATTTACACTCACATCTACACTCACATCTACATCTACACTCACATCTACACTCACATCTACACTCACATCTACATCTACACTCACATCTACATAATACATCTAAACTCACATCTACAGTCACATCTACATCTACATTCACATCTACAGCTACACTCACATCTACATCTACACTCACATCTACATCTACACTCACATCTACACTCACATCTACACTCACATCTACACTCACATCTACATAATACATCTAAACTCACATCTACACTCACATCTACATCTACACTCACATCTACAGCTACACTTACATCTACATCTACACTCACATCTACATAATACATCTAAACTCACATCTACAGTCACATCTACATCTACATTCACAGCTACAGATACACTCACATCTACACTCACATCTACATCTATACTCACATCTACATCTACATCTAAACTCACATCTACATCTACACTCACATCTACACTCACATCTACATCCACATCTACACTCACATCTACACTCACATTCACATCTACATATACACTCACATCTACATCCACATCTACATCCACATCTACACTCACATTTACACTCACATCTACACTCACATCTACACTCACATTCACATCTACATATACACTCACATCTACATCCACATCTACATCCACATCTACACTCACATTTACACTCACATCTACACTCACATCTACACTCACATTCACATCTACACTCACATCTACATCCACATCTACATCCACATCTACACTCACATTTACACTCACATCTACACTCACATTCACATCTACACTTACATCTACACTCACATCTACACACACATCTACATCTACACTCACATCTACACTCACATCTACATCTACACTCACATCTACATCTACACTCACATCTACACTCACATCTACAGCTACACTCACATCTACAGCTACACTCACATCTACATCTACACTCACATGTACACTCACATCTACACTCACATCTACAGCTACACTCACATCTACATCTACACTCACATTTACACTCACATCTACACTCACATCTACACTCACATTCACATCTACACTCACATCTACATCCACATCTACATCCACATCTACACTCACATTTACACTCACATCTACACTCACATTCACATCTACACTCACATCTACATCCACATCTACATCCACATCTACACTCACATTTACACTCACATCTACACTCACATTCACATCTACACTTACATCTACACTCACATCTACACTCACATTTACAGCTACACTCACATCTACACTCACATCTACATCTACACTCACATGTACACTCACATCTACAGCTACACTCACATCTACAGCTACACTCACATCTACATCTACACTCACATGTACACTCACATCTACACTCACATCTACATCTACATCCACATCTACACTCACATCTACACTCACATCTACATCTACACTCACATCTACACTCACATGTACATCTACACTCACATCTACATCTACACTCACATCTACACTCACATGTACATCTACACTCACATGTACATCTACACTCACATCTACATCTACACTCACATCTACACTCACATGTACATCTACACTCACATTTACATCTACACTCACATCTACAGCTACACTCACATTTACACTCACATCTACATCTACACTCACATCTACAGCTACACTCACATCTACACTCACATCTACATTTACACTCACATCTACACTCACATGTACACTCACATCTACACTCACATCTACACTCACATCTACACACACATCTACACACACATCTACATCTACACTCACATCTACATCTACACTCACATCTACAGCTACACTCACATCTACAGCTACACTCACATCTACACTCACATCTACATTTACACTCACATCTACACTCACATGTACACTCACATCTACACTCACATCTACACTCACATCTACACACACATCTACATCTACACTCACATCTACACTCACATCTACATCTACACTCACATCTACATTTACACTCACATCTACACTCACATCTACATCTACACTCACATCTACACTCACATCTAAATCTACACTCACATCTACATCTACACTTACATCTACATCTACACTCAGATCTACAGCTACACTCACATCTACACTCACATCTACAGCTACACTCACATCTACAGCTACACTCACATCTACACTCACATCTACATTTACACTCAGATCTACACTCACATCTACATTTACACTCACATCTACACTCACATCTACATCTACACTCCCATCTACACTCACATCTACATCTACACTCACATCTACACACACATCTACATCCACACTCACATCTACAGCTACACTCACAGCTACACTCACATCTACATCTACAGTCACATCTACATCTACATTCACATCTACATCTACACTCACATCTACAGCTACACTCACATCTACACTCACATCTACATCTACACTCACATCTACACTCACATCTACATCTACACTCACATGTACACTCACATCTACACTCACATCTACACTCACATCTACACACACATCTACATCTACACTCACATCTACACTCACATCTACATCTACACTCACATCTACATCTACACTTACATCTACACTCACATCTACATCTACACTCACATCTACACTCACATGTACATCTACACTCACATTTACATCTACACTCACATCTACATCTACACTCACATCTACACTCACATGTACATCTACACTCACATGTACATCTACACTCACATCTACATCTACACTCACATCTACACTCACATTTACATCTACACTCACATCTACAGCTACACTCACATTTACACTCACATCTACATCTACACTCACATCTACAGCTACACTCACATCTACATTTACACTCACATCTACACTCACATCTACACTCACATCTACACACACATCTACATCTACACTCACATCTACACTCACATCTACATCTACACTCACATGGACATCTACACTCACATCTACATCTACACTCACATCTACATCTACACTCACATCTACATCTACACTCACATATACACTCACATCTACATCTACACTCACATCTACACTCACATCTACATCTACACTCACATTTACACTCACATCTACATCTACACTCACATCTACATCTACACTCACATCTACATTTACACTCACATCTACTCTCACATCTACATCTACACTCCCATCTACACTCACATCTACATCTACACTCACATCTACACACACATCTACATCTACACTCACATCTACACTCACATCTACAGCTACACTTACATCTACACTCACATCTACATCTACACTCACATCTACATCTACACTCACATCTACAGCTACACTTACATCTACATCTACACTCACATCTACAGCTACACTTACATCTACACTCACATCTACATCTACACTCACATCTACATCTACACTCACATCTACAGCTACACTTACATCTACACTCACATCTACATCTACACTCACATCTACAGCTACACTCACATCTACATTTACACTCACATCTACACTCACATCTACATCTACACTCACATCTACACACACATCTACATCTACACTCACATCTACATCTACACTCACATCTACACTCACATCTACATCCACATCTACATCCACATCTACACTCACATCTACACTCACATTCACATCTACATCTACACTCACATTTACATCCACATCTACATCCACATCTACACTCATATTTACACTCACATCTACACTCACATCTACACTCACATTCACATCTACACTCACATCAACATCCACATCTACATCCACATCTACACTCACATTTACACTCACATCTACACTCACATTCACATCTACACTCACATCTACACTCACATCTACACACACATCTACATCTACACTCACATCTACAGCTACACTCACGTCTACATCTACACTCACATTTACAGCTACACTCACATCTACACTCACATCTACATCTACACTCACATGTACACTCACATCTACATGTACACTCAGATCTACATCTACACTCACATCTACATCTACACTCACATCTACAGCTACACTCACATCTACAACTACACTCACATCTACATCTACACTCACATGTACACTCACATCTACATGTACACTCACATCTACAGCTACACTCACATCTACATCTACACTCACATCTACAGCTACACTCACATCTACATCTACACTCACATGTACACTCACATCTACATCTACACTCACATCTACATCTAGACTCACATCTACACTCACATGTACATCTACACTCACATTTACATCTACACTCACATCTACATCTACACTCACATTTACACTCACATCTACATCTACACTCACATCTACATCTACACTCACATCTACAGCTACACTCACATCTACATTTACACTCACATCTACACTCACATCTACATTTACACTCACATCTACACTCACATCTACATCTACACTCACATCTACACACACATCTACATCTACACTCACATCTACATCTACACTCACATCTACATCTACACTCACATTTACATTCACATCTAAATCTACACTCACATCTACACTCACATCTACATCTACAGTCACATCTACATCTACATTCACATCTACATCTACACTCACATCTACAGCTACACTCACATCTACACTCACATCTACATTTACACTCACATCTACACTCACATCTACATCTACACTCACATCTACACTCACATCTACACACACATCTACATCTACACTCACATCTACATCTACACTCACATCTACATCTACACTTACATCTACACTCACATCTACATCTACACACACATCTACATCTACACTCACATCTACATCTACACTCACATCTACATCTACACTTACATCTACACTCACATCTACATCTACACTCACATCTACATCTACACTCACATCTACATCTACACTTACATCTACACTCAAATCTACATCTACACTCAGATCTACAGCTACACTCACATCTACACTCACATCTACAGCTACACTCACATCTACAGCTACACTCACATCTACAGCTACACTCACATCTACATCTATACTCACATCTACATCTAAACTCACATCTACATCTACACTCACATCTACATCTACACTCACATCTACATCTACACTCACATGTACACTCACATCTACATGTACACTCAGATCTACATCTACACTCAGATCTACATCTACACTCAGATCTACAGCTACACTCACATCTACATCTACACTCACATCTACATCTACACTCACATGTACACTCACATCTACATGTACACTCAGATCTACATCTACACTCACATCTACATCTACACTCACATCTACAGCTACACTCACATCTACAGCTACACTCACATCTACATCTACACTCACATGTACACTCACATCTACATCCACATCTACACTCACATCTACACTCACATCTACATCTACACTCACATCTACACTCACATCTACACACACATCTACACACACATCTACATCTACACTCACATCTACACTCACATCTACATCTACACTCACATGGACATCTACACTCACATCTACATCTACACTCACATCTACACTCACATGTACATCTACACTCACATCTACATCTACACTCACATATACACTCACATCTACATCTACACTCACATCTACACTCACATCTACATCTACACTCACATTTACACTCACATCTACATCTACACTCACATCTACATCTACACTCACATCTACAGCTACACTCACATCTACATTTACACTCACATCTACACTCACATCTACATTTACACTCACATCTACACTCACATCTACATCTACACTCCCATCTACACTCACATCTACATCTACACTCACATCTACACTCACATCTACATCTATACTCACATCTACATCTAAACTCACATCTACATCTACACTCACATCTACATCTACACTCACATCTACATCTACACTCACATGTACACTCAGATCTACATCTACACTCAGATCTACATCTACACTCAGATCTACAGCTACACTCACATCTACATCTACACTCACATCTACATCTACACTCACATGTACACTCACATCTACATGTACACTCAGATCTACATCTACACTCACATCTACATCTACACTCACATCTACAGCTACACTCACATCTACAGCTACACTCACATCTACATCTACACTCACATCTACACTCACATCTACATCCACATCTACACTCACATCTACACTCACATCTACATCTACACTCACATCTACACTCACATCTACACACACATCTACACACACATCTACATCTACACTCACATCTACACTCACATCTACATCTACACTCACATGGACATCTACACTCACATCTACATCTACACTCACATCTACACTCACATGTACATCTACACTCACATCTACATCTACACTCACATATACACTCACATCTACATCTACACTCACATCTACACTCACATCTACATCTACACTCACATTTACACTCACATCTACATCTACACTCACATCTAAATCTACACTCACATCTACACTCACATCTACATCTACACTCACATCTACACTCACATCTACAGCTACACTTACATCTACACTCACATCTACATCTACACTCACATCTACATCTACACTCACATCTACATCTACACTCACATCTACACACACATCTACATCTACACTCACATCTAGACTCACATCTACAGCTACACTTACATCTACACTCACATCTCCATCTACACTCACATCTACAGCTACACTCACATCTACATTTACACTCACATCTACACTCACATCTACATCTACACTCCCATCTACACTCACATCTACATCTACACTCACATCTACACACACATCTACATCTACACTCACATCTACATCTACACTCACATCTACATCCACATCTACATCCACATCTACACTCACATCTACACTAACATTCACATCTACATCTACACTCACATCTACATCCACATCTACATCCACATCTACACTCATATTTACACTCACATCTACACTCACATTCACATCTACACTCACATCTACATCCACATCTACATCCACATCTACACTCACATCTACACTCACATCTACAGCTACACTCACATCTACACTCACATCTACACACACATCTACATCTACACTCACATCTACAGCTACACTCACATGTACACTCACATCTACATGTACACTCAGATCTACATCTACACTCACATCTACATCTACACTCACATCTACAGCTACACTCACATCTACAGCTACACTCACATCTACATCTACACTCACATCTACAGCTACACTCACATCTACATCTACACTCACATCTACATCTACACTCACATCTACACTCACATCTACATCTACACTCACATCTACATCTACATTCACATCTACAGCTACTCTCACATCTACACTCACATCTACATCTACACTCACATCTACATCTACACTCACATCTACACTCACATGTACATCTACATTCACATCTACAGCTACACTCACATGTACACTCACATCTACATCTACACTCACATCTACATCTACACTCACATCTACACTCACATGTACATCTACACTCACATCTACATCTACACTCACATCTACACTCACATCTACATCTACTCTCACATCTAGACTCACATCTACAGCTACACTTACATCTACACTCACATCTCCATCTACACTCACATCTACAGCTACACTCACATCTACATTTACACTCACATCTACACTCACATCTACAGCTACACTCACATCTACATCTACACTCACATCTACATCTACACTCACATCTACACTCACATCTACATCTACACTCACATCTACATCTACATTCACATCTACAGCTACTCTCACATCTACACTCACATCTACATCTACACTCACATCTACATCTACACTCACATCTACACTCACATGTACATCTACATTCACATCTACAGCTACACTCACATGTACACTCACATCTACATCTACACTCACATCTACATCTACACTCACATCTACACTCACATGTACATCTACACTCACATCTACAGTCACATCTACATCTACAGTCACATCTACATCTACACTCACATCTACACTCACATCTACATCTACACTCACATCAACATCTACACTCACATCTACACTCACATGTACATCTACACTCACATCTACATCTACACTCACATCTACACTCACATCTACATCTACACTCACATTTACACTCACATCTACATCTACACACACATCTACATCTACACTCACATTTACACTCACATCTACATCTACATTCACATCTACAGCTACTCTCACATCTACACTCACATCTACATCTACACTCACATCTACATCTACACTCACATCTACACTCACATCTACATCTACATTCACATCTACAGCTACACTCACATGTACACTCACATCTACATCTACACTCACATCTACATCTACACTCACATCTACACTCACATGTACATCTACACTCACATCTACATCTACACTCACATCTACACTCACATCTACATCTACACTCACATCAACATCTACACTCACATCTACACTCACATGTACATCTACACTCACATCTACATCTACACTCACATCTACACTCACATCTACATCTACACTCACATTTACACTCACATCTACATCTACACACACATCTACATCTACACTCACATTTACACTCACATCTACATCTACACTCACATCTACATCTACACTCACATCTACACTCACATCTACATCTACACACACATCTACATCTACACTCACATCTACATCTACACTCACATCTACACTCACATCTACATCTACACTCACATGTACACTCACATCTACATGTACACTCAGATCTACATCTACACTCACATCTACATCTACACTCACATCTACAGCTACACTCACATCTACATCTACACTCACATCTACATCTACACTCACATGTACACTCACATCTACATGTACACTCAGATCTACATCTACACTCACATCTACATCTACACTCACATCTACAGCTACACTCACATCTACAGCTACACTCACATCTACATCTACACTCACATCTACAGCTACACTCACATCTACATCTACACTCACATCTACACTCACATGTACATCTACACTCACATCTACATCTACACTCACATCTACACTCACATCTACATCTACACTCACATCAACATCTACACTCACATCTACACTCACATGTACATCTACACTCACATCTACATCTACACTCACATCTACACTCACATCTACATCTACACTCACATTTACACTCACATCTACATCTACACACACATCTACATCTACACTCACATTTACACTCACATCTACATCTACACTCACATCTACATCTACACTCACATCTACACTCACATCTACATTTACACTCACATCTACACTCACATCTACATTTACACTCACATCTTCACTCACATCTACATTTACACTCACATCTACACTCACATCTACATCTACACTCCCATCTACACTCACATCTACATCTACACTCACATCTACACTCACATCTACATCTACACTCACATCTACACTCACATCTACACACACATCTACATCTACACTCACATCTACATCTACACTCACATCTACATCTACACTCACATTTACACTCACATCTAAATCTACACTCACATCTACACTCACATCTACAGCTACACTCACAGCTACACTCACATCTACATATACAGTCACATCTACATCTACATTCACATCTACATCTACACTCACATCTACACTCACATCTACAGCTACACTTACATCTACACTCACATCTACATCTACACTCACATCTACATCTACACTCACATCTACATCTACACTCACATCTACACTCACATCTACATCTACACACACATCTACATCTACACTCACATCTACATCTACACTCACATCTACACTCACATCTACATCTACACTCACATGTACACTCACATCTACATGTACACTCAGATCTACATCTACACTCACATCTACATCTACACTCACATCTACAGCTACACTCACATCTACATCTACACTCACATCTACATCTACACTCACATGTACACTCACATCTACATGTACACTCAGATCTACATCTACACTCACATCTACATCTACACTCACATCTACAGCTACACTCACATCTACAGCTACACTCACATCTACATCTACACTCACATCTACAGCTACACTCACATCTACATCTACACTCACATCTACACTCACATGTACATCTACACTCACATCTACATCTACACTCACATCTACACTCACATCTACATCTACACTCACATCAACATCTACACTCACATCTACACTCACATGTACATCTACACTCACATCTACATCTACACTCACATCTACACTCAC
>CM059212.1:1712754-1735254 GCA_030347435.1 Clarias fuscus
CTACACTCACATCTACATCTACACTCACATGTACACTCACATCTACATGTACACTCAGATCTACATCTACACTCACATCTACATCTACACTCACATCTACAGCTACACTCACATCTACATCTACACTCACATCTACATCTACACTCACATGTACACTCACATCTACATGTACACTCAGATCTACATCTACACTCACATCTACATCTACACTCACATCTACAGCTACACTCACATCTACAGCTACACTCACATCTACATCTACACTCACATCTACAGCTACACTCACATCTACATCTACACTCACATCTACACTCACATGTACATCTACACTCACATCTACATCTACACTCACATCTACACTCACATCTACATCTACACTCACATCAACATCTACACTCACATCTACACTCACATGTACATCTACACTCACATCTACATCTACACTCACATCTACACTCACATCTACATCTACACTCACATTTACACTCACATCTACATCTACACACACATCTACATCTACACTCACATTTACACTCACATCTACATCTACACTCACATCTACATCTACACTCACATCTACACTCACATCTACATTTACACTCACATCTACACTCACATCTACATTTACACTCACATCTTCACTCACATCTACATTTACACTCACATCTACACTCACATCTACATCTACACTCCCATCTACACTCACATCTACATCTACACTCACATCTACACTCACATCTACATCTACACTCACATCTACACTCACATCTACACACACATCTACATCTACACTCACATCTACATCTACACTCACATCTACATCTACACTCACATTTACACTCACATCTAAATCTACACTCACATCTACACTCACATCTACAGCTACACTCACAGCTACACTCACATCTACATATACAGTCACATCTACATCTACATTCACATCTACATCTACACTCACATCTACACTCACATCTACAGCTACACTTACATCTACACTCACATCTACATCTACACTCACATCTACATCTACACTCACATCTACATCTACACTCACATCTACACTCACATCTACATCTACACACACATCTACATCTACACTCACATCTACATCTACACTCACATCTACACTCACATCTACATCTACACTCACATGTACACTCACATCTACATGTACACTCAGATCTACATCTACACTCACATCTACATCTACACTCACATCTACAGCTACACTCACATCTACATCTACACTCACATCTACATCTACACTCACATGTACACTCACATCTACATGTACACTCAGATCTACATCTACACTCACATCTACATCTACACTCACATCTACAGCTACACTCACATCTACAGCTACACTCACATCTACATCTACACTCACATCTACAGCTACACTCACATCTACATCTACACTCACATCTACACTCACATGTACATCTACACTCACATCTACATCTACACTCACATCTACACTCACATCTACATCTACACTCACATCAACATCTACACTCACATCTACACTCACATGTACATCTACACTCACATCTACATCTACACTCACATCTACACTCACATCTACATCTACACTCACATTTACACTCACATCTACATCTACACACACATCTACATCTACACTCACATTTACACTCACATCTACATCTACACTCACATCTACATCTACACTCACATCTACACTCACATCTACATTTACACTCACATCTACACTCACATCTACATTTACACTCACATCTTCACTCACATCTACATTTACACTCACATCTACACTCACATCTACATCTACACTCCCATCTACACTCACATCTACATCTACACTCACATCTACACTCACATCTACATCTACACTCACATCTACACTCACATCTACACACACATCTACATCTACACTCACATCTACATCTACACTCACATCTACATCTACACTCACATTTACACTCACATCTAAATCTACACTCACATCTACACTCACATCTACAGCTACACTCACAGCTACACTCACATCTACATATACAGTCACATCTACATCTACATTCACATCTACATCTACACTCACATGTACATCTACACTCACATCTACATCTACACTCACATGTACACTCACATCTACATGTACACTCAGATCTACATCTACACTCACATCTACATCTACACTCACATCTACAGCTACACTCACATCTACATCTACACTCACATCTACATCTACACTCACATCTACCCTCACATCTACATGTACACTCAGATCTACATCTACACTCACATCTACATCTACACTCACATCTACAGCTACACTCACATCTACAGCTACACTCACATCTACATCTACACTCACATCTACATCTACACTCACATGTACACTCACATCTACATCTACACTCACATCTACATCTACACTCACATCTACACTCACATGTACATCTACACTCACATCTACATCTACACTCACATCTACACTCACATCTACATCTACACTCACATCAACATCTACACTCACATCTACACTCACATGTACATCTACACTCACATCTACATCTACACTCACATCTACACTCACATCTACATCTACACTCACATTTACACTCACATCTACATCTACACACACATCTACATCTACACTCACATTTACACTCACATCTACATCTACACTCACATCTACATCTACACTCACATCTACACTCACATCTACATTTACACTCACATCTACACTCACATCTACATTTACACTCACATCTACACTCACATCTACATCTACACTCACATCTACACTCACATCTACATCTACACTCACATCTACACTCACATCTACATCTACACTCACATCTACACTCACATCTACACTCACATCTACACACACATCTACATCTACACTCACATCTACATCTACACTCACATCTACATCTACACTCACATTTACACTCACATCTAAATCTACACTCACATCTACACTCACATCTACAGCTACACTCACAGCTACACTCACATCTACATATACAGTCACATCTACATCTACATTCACATCTACATCTACACTCACATCTACAGCTACACTCACATCTACACTCACATCTACATTTACACTCACATCTACACTCACATCTACATCTACACTCACATCTACACTCACATCTACACACACATCTACATCTACACTCACATCTACATCTACACTCACATCTACATCTACACTTACATCTACACTCACATCTACATCTACACACACATCTACATCTACACTTACATCTACACTCACATCTACATCTACACTCACATCTACATCTACACTCACATCTACATCTACACTCACATCTACACTCACATCTACAGCTACACTCACATCTACAGCTACACTCACATCTACATCTACACTCACATTTACACTCACATCTAAATCTACACTCACATCTACACTCACATCTACATCTACACTCACATCTACAGTCACATCTACATCTACAGTCACATCTACATCTACATTCACATCTACATTCACATCTACAGCTACACTCACATCTACACTCACATCTACAGCTACACTCACATCTACAGCTACACTCACATCTACATCTACACTCACATTTACACTCACATCTAAATCTACACTTACATCTACACTCACATCTACATCTACACTCACATCTACAGTCACATCTACATCTATACTCACATCTACATCTACATCTAAACTTACATCTACATCTACACTCACATCTACATCTACACTCACATCTACATCTACACTCACATTTACAGCTACACTCACATCTGCACTCACATCTACATCTACACTCACATCTACACTCACATCTACATGTACACTCAGATCTACATCTACACTCAGATCTACATCTACACTCACATCTACAGCTACACTCACATCTACATCTACACTCACATCTACATCTACACTCACATGTACACTCACATCTACATGTACACTCAGATCTACATCTACACTCACATCTACATCTACACTCACATTTACAGCTACACTCACATCTACAGCTACACTCACATCTACATCTACACTCACATCTACACTCACATCTACATCCACATCTACACTCACATCTACACTCACATCTACATCTACACTCACATCTACACTCACATGTACATCTACACTCACATCTACATCTACACTCACATCTACAC
This sequence comes from Clarias fuscus, assembly GCA_030347435.1. NCBI lineage: Eukaryota > Metazoa > Chordata > Actinopteri > Siluriformes > Clariidae > Clarias > Clarias fuscus. The sequence continues at coordinate 1,716,931 of CM059212.1, forward strand.
TCACATGTACATCTACACTCACATCTACATCTACACTCACATCTACACTCACATCTACATCTACACTCACATTTACATCTACACTCACATCTACAGCTACACTCACATCTACATCTACACTCACATCTACATTTACACTCACATCTACACTCACATCTACACTCACATCTACACACACATCTACATCTACACTCACATCTACATCTACACTCACATCTACATCTACACTCACATCTACACTCACATCTACATTTACACTCACATCTACACTCACATCTACACTCACATCTACACTCACATCTACATCTACACTCACATCTACACTCACATCTACATCTACACTCACATCTACACTCACATCTACATCCACATCTACACTCACATCTACACTCACATCTACACTCACATGTACATCTACACTCACATGTACATCTACACTCACATGTACATCTACACTCACATCTACATCTACACTCACATTTACATCTACACTCACATCTACAGCTACACTCACATTTACACTCACATCTACATCTACACTCACATCTACACTCACATCTACATCTACACTCACATCTACACTCACATCTACATCTACACTCACATCTACATCTACACTCACATCTACATCTACACTCACATGTACATTTACACTCACATCTACACTCACATCTACACTCACATCTACACTCACATCTACATCTACACTCACATCTACACTCACATCTACATCTACACTCACATCTACATCTACACTCACATGTACACTCACATGTACATCTACACTCACATATACACTCACATCTACATCTACACTCACATCTACATCTACACTCACATGTACACTCACATGTACATCTACACTCACATATACACTCACATCTACACTCACATCTACATCTACACTCACATGTACACTCACATGTACACTCACATCTACACTCACATCTACATCTACACTCACATCTACACTCACATCTACATCTACACTCACATCTACATCTACACTCACATGTACACTCACATCTACATCTACACTCACATCTACACTCACATCTACATCTACACTCACATCTACATCTACACTCACATGTACACTCACATGTACATCTACACTCACATATACACTCACATCTACACTCACATCTACATCTACACTCACATCTACACTCACATCTACATCTACACTCACATTTACACTCACATCTACAGCTACACTCACATCTACATTTACACTCACATCTACATTCACATCTACATTTACACTCACATCTACACTCACATCTACATCTACACTGCCATCTACATCTACATCTACACTCACGTCTACATCTACACTCACATATACACTCACATCTACACTCACATCTACATCTACACTCACATCTACACTCACATCTACATCTACACTCACATTTACACTCACATCTACAGCTACACTCACATCTACATTTACACTCACATCTACACTCACATCTACATTTACACTCACATCTACACTCACATCTACATTTACACTCACATCTACACTCACATCTACATCTACACTGCCATCTACATCTACATCTACACTCACGTCTACATCTACACTCACATTTACAGCTACACTCACATCTACACTCACATCTACATCTACACTCACTTGTACACTCACATCTACATCTACACTCACATCTACATCTACACTCACATCTACAGCTACACTCACATCTACAGCTACACTCACATCTACATCTACACTCACATGTACACTCACATCTACATGTACACTCACATCTACATGTACACTCAGATCTACATCTACACTCACATCTACAGCTACACTCACATCTACATCTACACTCACATGTACACTCACATCTACACTCACATCTACATCTACACTCACATCTACACTCACATCTACACTCACATCTACACTCACATCTACATCTACACTCACATCTACAGCTACACTCACATCTACATCTACACTCACATCTACATCCACATCTACACTCACATCTACACTCACATGTACATCTACACTCACATGTACATCTACACTCACATCTACATCTACACTCACATCTACATCTACACTCACATTTACATCTACACTCACATCTACAGCTACACTCACATTTACACTCACATCTACATCTACACTCACATCTACACTCACATCTACATCTACACTCACATCTACACTCACATCTACATCTACACTCACATCTACATCTACACTCACATGTACACTCACATCTACATTTACACTCACATCTACACTCACATCTACACTCACATCTACACTCACATCTACATCTACACTCACATCTACACTCACATCTACATCTACACTCACATCTACATCTACACTCACATGTACACTCACATGTACATCTACACTCACATATACACTCACATCTACACTCACATCTACATCTACACTCACATCTACACTCACATCTACATCTACACTCACATTTACACTCACATCTACAGCTACACTCACATCTACATTTACACTCACATCTACACTCACATCTACATCTACACTGCCATCTACATCTACATCTACACTCACGTCTACATCTACACTCACATATACACTCACATCTACACTCACATCTACATCTACACTCACATCTACACTCACATCTACATCTACACTCACATTTACACTCACATCTACAGCTACACTCACATCTACATTTACACTCACATCTACACTCACATCTACATTTACACTCACATCTACACTCACATCTACATTTACACTCACATCTACACTCACATCTACATCTACACTGCCATCTACATCTACATCTACACTCACGTCTACATCTACACTCACATTTACAGCTACACTCACATCTACACTCACATCTACATCTACACTCACTTGTACACTCACATCTACATCTACACTCACATCTACATCTACACTCACATCTACAGCTACACTTACATCTACAGCTACACTCACATCTACATCTACACTCACATGTACACTCACATCTACATGTACACTCACATCTACATGTACACTCAGATCTACATCTACACTCACATCTACAGCTACACTCACATCTACATCTACACTCACATGTACACTCACATCTACACTCACATCTACATCTACACTCACATCTACACTCACATCTACACTCACATCTACACTCACATCTACATCTACACTCACATCTACAGCTACACTCACATCTACATCTACACTCACATGTACACTCACATGTACACTCACATCTACATCTACACTCACATCTACACTCACATCTACATCCACATCTACACTCACATCTACACTCACATGTACATCTACACTCACATCTCCATCTACACTCACATCTACATCTACATTCACATCTACACTCACATGTACATCTACACTCACATGTACATCTACACTCACATGTACATCTACACTCACATCTACAGCTACACTCACATTTACACTCACATCTACATCTACACTCACATCTACAGCTACACTCACATCTACACTCACATCTACACTCACATCTACACTCACATCTACACACACATCTACATCTACACTCACATCTACACTCACATCTACATCTACACTCACATCTACACTCACATCTACATCTACATTCACATCTACATCTACACTCACATCTACACTCACACTCACATCTACACTCACATCTACACTCACATCTACACACACATCTACATCTACACTCACATCTACATCTACACTCACATCTACATCTACACTCACATCTACACTCACATCTACACTCACATGTACATCTACACTCACATCTACATCTACACTCACATGTACATCTACACTCACATCTACATCTACACTCACATCTACACTCACATCTACACTCACATGTACATCTACACTCACATCTACATCTACACTCACATATACACTCACATCTACATCTACACTCACATCTACACTCACATCTACAGCTACACTCACATCTACATTTACACTCACATCTACACTCACATCTACATTTACACTCACATCTACACTCACATCTACATCTACACTCACATCTACACACACATCTACATCTACACTCACATCTACACTCACATCTACAGCTACACTTACATCTACACTCACATCTACATCTACACTCACATCTACATCTACACTCACATCTACAGCTACACTTACATCTACACTCACATCTACATCTACACTCACATCTACAGCTACACTCACATCTACACTCACATCTACATCTACAGTCACATCTACAGCTACACTCACATCTACACTCACATCTACATCTACACTCACATCTACACTCACATCTACATCTACACTCACATCTACAGCTACACTCACATCTACATCTACACTCACATTTACACTCACATCTAAATCTACACTCACATCTACAGCTACACTCACATCTACACTCACATCTACATCTACAGTCACATCTACAGCTACACTCACATCTACACTCACATCTACACTAACATCTACAGCTACACTCACATCTACACTCACATCTACATTTACACTCACATCTACACTCACATCTACATCTACACTCACATCTACACTCACATCTACACACACATCTACACTCACATCTACATCTACACTCACATCTACATCTACACTCACATCTACATCTACACACACATCTACATCTACACTCACATCTACATCTACACTCACATCTACATCTACACTTACATCTACACTCACATCTACATCTACACTCAGATCTACAGCTACACTCACATCTACACTCACATCTACAGCTACACTCACATCTACAGCTACACTCACATCTACATCTACACTCACATTTACACTCACATCTAAATCTACACTCACATCTAAATCTACACTCACATCTACATCTACACTCACATCTACATCTACACTCACATCTACACTCACATCTACATTTACACTCACATCTACACTCACATCTACATCTACACTCACATCTACACTCACATCTATAGCTACACTCACATCTACATTTACACTCACATCTACACTCACATCTACACTCACATCTACATTTACACTCACATCTACACTCACATCTACATCTACACTCACATCTACATCTACACTTACATCTACACTCACATCTACATCTACACACACATCTACATCTACACTCACATCTACATCTACACACACATCTACACTCACATCTACATCTACACTCACATCTACATCTACACTCACATCTACATCTACACACACATCTACATCTACACTCACATCTACATCTACACTCACATCTACATCTACACTTACATCTACACTCACATCTACATCTACACTCAGATCTACAGCTACACTCACATCTACACTCACATCTACAGCTACACTCACATCTACAGCTACACTCACATCTACATCTACACTCACATTTACACTCACATCTAAATCTACACTCACATCTAAATCTACACTCACATCTACATCTACACTCACATCTACATCTACACTCACATCTACACTCACATCTACATTTACACTCACATCTACACTCACATCTACATCTACACTCACATCTACACTCACATCTATAGCTACACTCACATCTACATTTACACTCACATCTACACTCACATCTACACTCACATCTACATTTACACTCACATCTACACTCACATCTACATCTACACTCACATCTACATCTACACTTACATCTACACTCACATCTACATCTACACACACATCTACATCTACACTCACATCTACATCTACACTCACATCTACATCTACACTCACATCTACATCTACACTTACATCTACACTCACATCTACACTCACATCTACATCTACACTCACATCTACATCTACACTCAGATCTACAGCTACACTCACATCTACAGCTACACTCACATCTACATCTACACTCACATCTAAATCTACACTCACATCTACACTCACATTTAAATCTACACTCACATCTACATCTACACTCACATCTACATCTACACTCCCATCTACACTCACATCTACATTTACACTCACATCTACACTCACATCTACATTTACACTCACATCTACACTCACATCTACATCTACACTCACATCTACATCTACACTTACATCTACACTCACATCTACATCTACACACACATCTACATCTACACTCACATCTACATCTACACTTACATCTACACTCACATCTACATCTACACTCACATCTACAGCTACACTCACATCTACATCTACACTAACATTTACACTCACATCTAAATCTACACTCACATCTACACTCACATCTAAATCTACACTCACATCTACACTCACATCTAAATCTACACTCACATCTACAGTCACATCTACATCTACACTCACATCTACAGCTACACTCACATCTACACTCACATCTACATTTACACTCACATCTACACTCACATCTACATCTACACTCACATCTACACTCACATCTACACACACATCTACATCTACACTCACATCTACATCTACACTTACATCTACACTCAGATCTACATCTACACACACATCTACATCTACACTCACATCTACATCTACACTCACATCTACATCTACACTCACATCTACACTCACATCTACAGCTACACTCACATCTAAATCTACACTCACATCTACACTCACATCTACACTCACATCTACAGTCACATCTACATCTACAGTCACATCTACATCTACATTCACATCTACATTCACATCTACATCTACACTCACATCTACATCTACACTCACATCTACACTCACATCTACATCTACACTCACATCTACATCTACCTCTAAACTCACATCTACATCTACACTCACATCTACACTCACATCTACATCTACACTCACATCTACAGCTACACTCACATCTACACACGTGGACAAAATTGTTGGTACCGTTCGGTCAATGAAAGAAAAACTGACAATGGTCACATAAATAACTTTAATCTGACAAAAGTAATAATTTGAAAAAATTATATTAATGTTAACCAATGAAAGTCAGACATTGCTTTTCAACCATGCTTCAACAGAATTATTTAAAAGAATAAACTCATGGAACAGGCCTGGACAAAAATGATGGTACCCCTAGAAAATACTGAGAATAATGTGACCAAAGGGACATGTTAATTCAAGGTGTGTCCACTAATTAGCATCACAGGTGTCTACAATCTTGTAATCAGTCAGTGGGCCTATATATAGGGCTCCAGGTAGTCACTGTGTTGTTTGGTGACATGGTATGTACCACACTCAACATGGACCAGAGGAAGCGAAGGAAAGAGTTGTCTCAGGAGATTCGAAAGAAAATTATAGACAAGCATGTTAAAGGTAAAGGCTATAAGACCATTTCCAAGCAGCTAGATGTTCCTGTGACTACAGTTGCACATATTATTCAGAAATTTAAGATCCATGGGACTGTAGCCAACCTCCCTGGACGTGGCCGCAGGAGGAAAATTGATGACAAATCAAAGAGACGGATAATCCGAATGGTAACAAAAGAGCCCAGAAAGACTTCTAAAGAGATCCAAGGTGAACTTCATGCTCAAGGAACATGAGTGTCAGATCGCACCATCCGTCATTGTTTGAGCCAAAGTGGACTACATGGGAGACGACCAAGGAGGACACCATTGTTGAAAACAAATCATAAAAAAGCCAGACTGGAATATGCCAAACTACATGTTGACAAGCCACAAAGCTTCTGGGAGAATGTCCTATGGACAGATGAGACAAAAATGGAACTTTTTGCCAAGGCACATCAGCTCTATGTTCACAGATGGAAAAATGAAGCATATCAAGAAAAGAACACTGTCCCTACTGTGAAACATGGAGGAGGCTCTGTTATGTTCTGGGGCTGCTTTGCTGCATCTGGCACAGGGTGTCTTGAATCTGTGCAGGGTACAATGAAATCTCAAGACTATCAAGGGATTCTAGAGAGAAATGTGCTGGCCAGTGTCAGAAAGCTGGGTCTCAGTCGCAGTTCATGGGTCTTGCAACAGGACAATGACCAAAAACACACAGCTAAAAACACCCAAGAATGGCTAAGAGGAAAAATTCGGACTATTCTAAAGTGGCCTTCTATGAGCCCTGACCTCAATCCTATTGAGCATCTTTGGAAGGAGCTGAAACATGCTGTCTGGAAAAGGCACCCTTCAAACCTGAAACAACTGGAGCAGCTTGCTCATGAGGAGTGGACCAAAATACCTGCAGAGAGGTGCAGAAGTCTCATTGACAGTTACAGGAATCGTTTGATTGCAGTGATTGCCTCAAAAGGTTGTGCAACAAACTATTAAGTTAGGGGTACCATCATTTTTGTCCAGGCCTGTTCCATGAGTTTTTGAGTTTTCTTTTTTTTTTTATAATTCCATTGAAACATGGTTGAAAAGCAATGTCTGACTTTCATTGGTTAACATTCATAGAATTCTTATTTATTATAACTTTTGTCAGATTAAAGTTATTTCTGTGTCCATTGTGAGTTCACAATGTGGACAAAATTGTGAGCACAATTTTGTCCACGTGTGTACATCTACACTCAGATCTACAGCTACACTCAGATCTACAGCTACACTCACATCTACACTCAGATCTACAGCTACACTCACATCTACACTCACATCTACATCTACACTCACATCTACATCTACACTCACATCTACACTCACATCTACACTCACATCTACATCTACACTCACATCTACAGCTACACTCACAGCTACACTCACAGCTACAGCTACACTCACAGCTACACTCACAGCTACATCTACACTCACATCTACACTCACAGCTACATCTACACTCACATCTACACACACATCTACATCTACACTCACATCTACATCTACACTTACATCTACACTCACATCTACATCTACACTTACATCTACACTCACATCTACATCTACACTCACATCTACAGCTACACTCACATCTACAGCTACACTCACATCTACATCTACACTCACATCTACATCTACACTCACATCTACACTCAGATCTACAGCTACACTCACATCTACATCTACACTCACATCTACATAATACATCTAAACTCACATCTACACTCACATCTACAGCTACACTCACATCTACACTCACATCTACACTCACATCTACATCTACACTCACATCTACAGCTACACTCACATCTACACTCACATCTACACTCAGATCTACAGCTACACTCACATCTACATCTACACTCACATCTACATAATACATCTAAACTCACATCTACACTCACATCTACAGCTACACTCACATCTACACTCACATCTACACTCACATCTACATCTACACTCACATCTACAGCTACACTCACATCTACACTCACATCTACACTCAGATCTACAGCTACACTCACATCTACATCTACACTCACATCTACATAATACATCTAAACTCACATCTACACTCACATCTACATCTACACTCACATCTACACTCACATCTACAGCTACACTCACATCTACACTCACATCTACATCTACACTCACATCTACACTCACATCTACAGCTACACTCACATCTACATGTACATTTACATTGAGTTTGCGGGATGAAGAACGTTCATCATTTACTTTTAATTTTTGTCTCCTTTTCGCTGCCCCATGCAGGTTGTTTATACTGCTAGACAAAATGAAGGTTGTGTAGGAAACCCCAAACCGGTTAATTTGGGCTAAAATTGGCAACTAGGGGAAGAAATTAATATGTTTTTTTCCCCCCTCATACAGTTGGTATAAAAAAGAATCCCCACCCACTTAAAATAATCGCATTTTGTTGCTTTGCAGCCTGAAATGGAGACTGTTTTTATTCTGCCGTATTTACTTTTAACATCCGAGTGAAAGACATAACACCAACATGTCAGGAAAAAATACCAAAAATGTAAAAAGCAGAATCACCCCCAAATGGTTTTGTGTGCCTTTGTGAAGGTGATTGCTTCCACCTGACTGAGTTTACCATCTTTTTTTTGTGCGTTGATCCTTTTCCAATTTAGTGGTTCTGTTTTTTTTCTGACATGTTGGTGTTATATCTTTCACTCAGATGGTAAAAGAGTTGCACAAAGTAAATACAGAGGGATAAAATAAAAGCGGTGTCTGGCTCCATTTCATCAAAATGTGATTCTTTTAAAGGCGGGGGATTCTTTTCCACACCCATTGTAGATTTCAAATTTGTATTTCAATTGAATTTTCAAGACATGAATTTTCGATACAAGTCCGCCTCACAGATTTCAAATTCTATTTTTTTTTTGTCACGTATGAAGCCATATACAGTATGATATCCAGTGAAATGCACACATTTTACATTTTGTTTGCAAATTGTTACAAAATGAAATAGAATTAAAATAGAAATATAATTTACACACAGACAGAATACTGACAGTTAGAGTAAGTCCTCATTTTATTACAGTTCATGATTAGAATTCTTTATTTTTTTTAAAGACCAACATACTTGTGCACGTTTTCCATATCGGACGAATAGCAGACAAAAAAAGTTTTATCACGTCACCACTCTGACTGAAAACAAAATGGCCGCCGTTCGAAAATTCCAGGATTGAAGAAGATTAATTAAACATTCATTGTATTCCTTCAGAAAACTACTGAGACACACAATGCTATCCTGGAAGCTCGTATTAGCTAGATAGCTAACACCGGCACAAATGTGTTAAAGTTACCAGATGAAGCAGATTAGCGGATGCTAAAGTGTGTTACCTCACTGTTGGACAACGTGATAAATGTTACTTTTTATTGTAAATATGCTTTTTTTGTTGTTGTTGTTTGTTTTTGTGCCAAGATTTGGCAGAGAAAAAGATATACAATCTCACCTCACTATCAATTTGTGGTAATATACAGTAACAACTCGCACACACTCCAGCTGTCGCCCGATAACAACAGCGTCGCGCCGCCGAAATCTAAATCCCGAAACGTAGAAAAAGCCGTCAGAGTTACAGAAGAATTCATTCATTTAGGAAAAAAAAAATATCTGTTTCTGTTTTTTTATGTCCTCAGATTTGTTCAGCCATTTATTAAAACGAGCTAAGCGGAGTTTATTAGCGTTAATTAGCTTATAGGTATTTGTTAAATGCTACAGGATGCTTTGTTATAGACATCACCTCCCTGCTGAGGAGTAACGCTGCAGTGATGTGGACATAATGGGGCATAACGCTGTGAGACAGTGTGTATACTCAGTGTAGTGCACTATTTAGAGAGTGAAATAGTGTGTACACTCAGTGTTGTGCACTATGTATGGAGAATGATAGTGTGTACCCTCATTGTAGGGAGTGAGATGGTTTGTACACTCATTGTATTGCGCTATGTAGGACGTTAGTGTGTACACTTTGTGTATTGTGCTATACAGGGAGTGAGACCGTGTGTACACTCATTGTAGGGTTAGATAGTGTGCACGCTCATTGTATTGTGCTATGTAGGGAGTGAGATAATGTGTGTACTCAGTGTATTATGATATCTAAGGAGTGAGATAGTGTGTACACTCAGGGAGTGAGAGTAGGGAGTGGTTTGTACACTCATTTATTATGTAGGGAGTTAGTGTGTGCACTTGGTTTAGTGCGCTATGCAGGGGGTGAGATAGTGTGTACACCCAATGTAGTGTGCTAAGTAGGGTGTGAGGCAGTGTGCACACTCAGTATAGTGCACTATGTAGGGAGTGAGGGAGTGTGTTCTATCCTACCCCTGAGGGTAGTACACTCCTGCGGGTGTTGCTCAGGGTAATGTGTGTGTGTGTGTGTGTGTGTGTGTGTGTGTGTATGTGCAGAGGTTTCCGGTGTAACGGCACTGTTACAATCTGAACATCTGTCGATATGTTAGTGCAGGATTTACCCACAATTCACTGCAGCTCAAAAGCCTATTCAGCTGGCAAAGCTCACAAAAGCAGCGACCTGCCGGGCGACTTAGCCTGTCTATTATACTGCCAATAGTCTAAACGATCGTTATCGAACCGACGACACACACACACACACACACAGGGACAGAGAGAGAGAGAGAGAGAGTTATTCATATCTCTCTCTTATCAGCACCTTTCTATAGCTTTCAAAAGAAAAGAAATCGAGAAGTGTGTAATAGACTCTATCGGTGTGTGTGGGTGTGTGTGTGTGTGTGTGTGTGTGTGTGTGTTTATGTATGCGCTGTCAAGAGCCTGTGTGATTGGCATGTCATGTCAGTAACAAAATAATCAGAACACAAACACGCACACACACACACACACACACACACACACACACACACACACACACACACACACACACACACACACACAGATGATATGTTGTCATGTTGCACATGAAGGCTCTAAGACTTCTGACAGGGGTGTGTTCAGGCTTTGAGATGCTAATGCTAACTCGGTCCCACAGGAGCATTTAGCCTTGCTAGTACAGCACACACACACACACACACACACACACACACACAGTGCATCTGATAAGCATGCACACGCACTCATTTACGTGATCTTGTATATTGCAGTCAGACACACACTCAAACTCACACACCCTCACACACACACTCACACACTTACACACACACAAATCAAGGGAATAGCTGCTTGTGCATATTCATCTACTAATTACGCATATTCATCAGATTACTCTTGCATATTAATCAGATTTATTTCACAAATTCATCAACGCATCAGCTATGTGTTAGACACTACAGTATAGACTAAAACCCTGTGTGTGTGTGTGTGTGTGTGGTATAATGTGTGTGTGTGTGTTTGCAAGTCTGCCACTAATTCCTATATATTTATACAGTATATAGGAGAGAGAGAGAATGAAACATGCAGGTTTCTTCATAATCAAGCGTGCTCTCACATGTATTGGCACCCTACACTACACCCTGCACAGGGTCACCACAGGGGGCGCCGATAGTGATGCGCTTCACATCTGGCTCAGGAGCGCACCACTCAGGGTTATTTGTGTCTTTGTTGTGTTATCTGTGAAGATCGTATTCATTTGTCTAATCGTGATCCGTGGTCGCTCCAGCTCCTTCTGTCCTACATAGGGTTATTCAATGGCGTAGTGCCCTAACTATAGGATTAAGTGCCCTGTTCTGTATCAGGGTCACTACACTGGCATGGCACGGAGACACACTCCGATAGTGAAGTAGAGTGTGTGTGAGTTATTTCCTCTCTGTCATGGAGTGCCCCGGGCCTTACATTCAATTAGGTCACTCAGTGTCTAATAACTAATGAGATAAATGAATGATTTATCTTATATATTTACATATGAATTATTTATATATTATGAATCAAATTAGTACTTGATTCATAATTATTTATTTATTTATTTATTTATTTTTGAAGTATAATAATTTAGGCAGAAATGCGAAATTATATTTGTAAATATGTGAGTAAATAAAGAGAGAAATAAATAAATAAATAAATAAATAAATAGATAGATAGATAGATAGGAAGACAGCCTGAATTTAAACCATTCGGCTAGAGCGCTGAAACCTGCGCATGCGCGGTGACTCCTGCAGCATCCTCAGGGTTGCCAGATATCCCACTATGATATTTTTTATTTGACTTTTTTTATTTGACTTTTTCATTCCATGTGGGGAGATATTATGAATGATGAATACATGTTGACAATAAACAACAAATACATGAATGCATTAATTAATGAATATAAATAATACATAAATAACAATACATAAATAAAAATACATTTGTATTTAATCTGCTTCATTACATAAATAAACACATTTATTATGTGAAAACCAACATTACAATAAAATGTAATCCCCTCCGCCCATTTATTATTATTATTATTTTATTCTTCCATAGTAATGTGGAAGAATAAAACGTTTTAAATGGGAGTTTACGTGTAAAGAAAAGCAAATTATTAAATATTATCTTTCAGCATTTTTTTTACATACTGTATATGATGATGTTCAGGGACGTGTGTGTGTGTGTGTGTGTGTGTGTGTGTGTGTCTTCTGCTATTTATTTAATCATTTTTTTTCATTTATTTAATACAATTTTATTGATTTTATTCTTTCACATTTCTATGTAAGAATAAATGATAAAAAGGTATTTTATTGTAATGCAGGTTTTTCACACATTGGATGTTTTTACTTGTGTAATTTAGCATGTTAAATATAAATGTGGTTATTTATTGTTATTCATATAATGTTTGTTTGTTCATTTAGTTCATTAAAAAAGAGCGCGAGATAAAACGGGCGTGTCGAGATCGGTGCGCGTGAACGTCAGTCAGTGTGAAAGGGGGCGTGTCCACGGTCAAGATTGGCGACTAGTCTGTAGCGCTGATAGTCGGGTTGCCAGATTACGGTTTTTTATACATATTTAAATATACACCATATTTTCCCTGAGTGTAATAGTATTAGGTGGGTTTTATTTTAGCTCAGCATATCATAATGTGATTAAATAAAGTCCGAGATTATAGTTTATATGTGATATTAATGTAGACTACAGTGTGAGTGTGAGGAGTGTGAGGAGTGTGGGGAGGAGGAGAGCAGGGTGGATTTAGAGGTGTGGGGAAGAAGGAGGGTTGATCTAGTGGAAATCTGGCAACCCTGGACACACGCATTTACAGACGCGCGCGCGCGCACACACACACACACACACCATCTCTCTCTCTCTGGTTAGTGGGGTTTTTATTCCCGGTAACCCGAGCACCGCGCTGCTGCTGCTGCTGCTGCTGCCTCCGCCGGACCGGACCGGACCGGACTGGACTGGAGCCCGCCTGTCTCGCCTCTCTCTGTCTGTCTCTCTGTCTCTCTGTCTGTGTCGGATAAAAAAAAAAAAAGGCTCGCGCGCGCTTGGAGATGCGCACCGACTCGGTGTGTCTGATGCTGCGCGCGACGCCGCGGGACGCTGCTGACGGGCTCGGCGAGACTGCGCTGCGCGCGTGCCTGCGGGAAGGTAAGAACGGAAAGCGAGAGAGCGCACGCACACACACTCACACACACACACACAGTCACGCACCTGCTTGGTTTATTTATAAGACGGTGATGATGATGATGATGATGATGATGATGCGCGGGATCTGTGTGTCGGAGGGTCCGAGCCCTAAAGCCCGGAGAGAGAGAGAGAGAGAGGCAGAGAGGCAGAGACGCGCATCAGCGACACCGATTACTCCGTAATGACCGGTGTGACTAATCGCGCGCGCGCTCGCTCGCGGGGCCCGGAGTTGCGCGCACGCGAGAGAGAGAGAGAGAGACGGCGCGTGAGATCCCGCAAATCCGCGGCTATAACGGACCTGAGCCGGACCGAGCCCGCGCGCTGACACCGGGATGTGATGCGCTGCTGCACAGTGTACACGGGGCGGGACCATGCCCGGTCTACAGCGATAATCACACACACACACACACACACACACACACACATCGGCAGTGATAATCATCATAATAATACTAAGAATAATAATAATAAGAAGAAGAAGTAAGGCAGTGGGATGGAAATCAAAACTGAGACACACCTACAGCGCCATGTGACCAAATAATATCTCAGATAACTGCACACATGATGTCGCACAATCGCTGGGAGCAAATCTGCATAAATGACCACAGTACTGATATGGTCCCATATAAAATACGAAACGATACGATATGATATAATACGATACGATACGATGCGATGCCGTACCATTGGATACAGTACGATACCATACGATACAATACGTTTTGATACAATACAAACCGAAACAATACGATACGATTTGATCCAAGACAATTCCATATGATACAATCTGATACGATATCCGATACGATACGATACAACACGATCCGAAAGAATGCGACACAATGAAATAAAAGCAATGCAACACGATCCGATGTGATACGATACAGTGTGATGTTCTGATATAACACATGATATATTTACATTATAATTTGAGTGATTTTCAAAAGTACTTTGAAGGTTCCATGATTGGATAGATCCTTCCACTGGTTACTAGGTGACTAACCAAATGCACTCTGTCACACACTTTGGGAGTTTTTGTTTGTTTGTTTGTTTGTTTGTTTGTTTTAGGGGGGGGAGTGGGGTGATTAACCCTAAAAATATCCAAGAACAGATAGGACTTTAGTCATCAGCTTACAGAATGCCAGTGACTGTATCATGATAGGTACAGTGTGTCACCTGTGAGAGCTATTGTACTGATCACCCAGTCGTAACGAGTGACTGTGCACAGCCATAATAAAACCATAATATACAAAGTGTATCATACAGTACCAGATCATTAAAAAAACAAGAACAAAAAAACAAAACAATCCAAAACATTAAACCGGTTATCATGCAGGTTAGGGTGGACTTGGTTGATTTGTACTTTTTAAAAAGTCTAGTTTGAATAAATAATATTTGGCAACCTAGAAGCACTGTAAATATGAACCAATAGTTTATTTCTAAATAGTAAAGAGATCTAAACACAACTTTATGTCTGTTAATAATAATAATAATAATAATAATAATAACGGGAAAAATCAATTGAGTTACGCAATTATTTTATGTGGCAGTTCATGTGTTTCTTTTTATTACTTTTATGTATTTATATATATTTGCATTTGAGGTGGTAATATGTTACAGTTTCTCTATGATACTACAGGTGGTGCTCTCTAAACTATTCACACACTGGCAGGTAGCACAGCGCCCCCATGAGGATGGAGCGAATTATTTGTTAAGTTTGTTTCGATTGATGAAAATATGTTTAGAAAAAAATGTTACTTATGGAATTGCAACATAAATTTAATCGGCCCCCAGGTACCATATCGTGATAACATTGTATCGGTTGGTTCCTGGTTAGTCACATTTCTGCTTACTAAGGATTACAGTTATTACAGTAACGATGCAAAACCAGATTTTATATATATATAGATATATATATATATATATATATATATATATATATATATAAATATGTATAATATGTGATATATATAATAATAAAATATATTATATGAAATTGGTTATAATTATATATCACCCAATATGGTATCTTATTATACACCATGACATATGGTGCCGGTTTAACTTCAGGCAAATACCTGACTGCCAGTTTTATTAAACTATGTCCAACCAGACATACAGGCAGACAGACAGACCGACATACAGACAGACAGACATACAGAAATGTTTCTGAGACTGGTTTCTGATCCTCCAATGTATGAAACGTAAAGATATCATTAAAAGAGCAAGTTATGACCAATGTACAGACAAAACCTTTCTTTCATATATTATAGAATATGGTCCTATAATGATACAATATTATACATCACAATGATGATCCAATATGGGCCAATATTATGCAATATGATATGATATATGATATGATGTCATATGAAAATATTATCTAATATGAAGAAAGGTTATACGGTGTAATTTGATATATGACACAGTATTACCTGATGTGATACTGTATGTGATTTGACATACTGTACAATATGCTCCTATAATGCACTTCTACAATACATTGCTATACAATGTCATAGAGCATTATGGGATATGATACGCTATTGGGAGTATGATATATGATTTAATATAGTAAATATAGTATGATAAGAGTTTTATATCTAATATAATATTGCACTGATAGGCTACTCTGTTTGTTGTTGTACATTATTTTATGACATCATTCCATAATGATAGAACGCTATACGATGATGTATGTTATACAGTACGACATGTGAGATATGCGATATGATATACACTGTGTGTGATACTACTGGACTGTATACTGATACGATATCTTGCTATACGATTTTATTTGCTAGCTGATACTGTAATGATACAGTAACACGTGGCATCAAACAATATTATGTGATGTAATAAGATTTAAATATGATGTTCAGTGTATTGTGGTATGATATTGTCTAACCTGATATATTATATTATGGGATATGAAACTAAAATGATAAGATAAGTACAATATATTATAATATGATACGACATTAAACGATATTATACAATATTTCGCGATATGATTCGATGATGATCCCACAGAAATGTTACCTCAGTGCTATAATACAATACGACATTAAGTGATCGGTTCGTTATATACCATATGACGCGTGACGGTGCTGTTATACAGTATTATCAGATATTATACAGCATGCTGCAGTTTACATTACACTAAATATGGTCCTTTTCATTTCACTGATTATTTATCGTATGTTGCTGTGTGTATGTGTGTGTGTGTGTGTGTGTGTGTGTGTGTGTGTGTGTGTGTGTGTGAGATAGTTTTATAAGAGCTGATCCACGTTCTGAAACTCCACTGGGAAATTAAACACTACAGCTAAATAAAATAACATAACACTGAGCAGCAGGGCAAAACGCGCTAACGCTAAATTACTCCACCGCTAATTACACTGGTGTGTGTGTGTGTG
>CM059212.1:1740254-1757754 GCA_030347435.1 Clarias fuscus
CTAGCGTGTTCAGAAAAAATATTTTTTACAGCGTTATTATAAATATTTGTGATGTAATTGGTTTTCTTTGAAAAATTGAATGTCAAACATTTTCATTAAAATCATTCTTGAGTCGGAAAATAATTACTCAGGTTATAGCAATATTTTTGTATTGTTGTGTAAAGATCTCTGGCGCGTCACTCAAACCTATAACGCGTGGTGTTTCTGGGTCTTTTTAAGCACTTGAATGAAAGTTTAATCTGTTAAATAAATCCAGATTAGAGAAAAATGTTGTGTGAAATTACGACAAATCTAACGATTTCTAACAGAATGTGTCACAATGATACATGGTGCTTTATTTTATTTTATTTTTCTAAATAAAAATGCATTGGGTAGCTTATAAGTTTGTCGTAGAATAGAGTCAAAATTAAAACTGTGAAAATGTTAAAAGAAGTTAATACAGTAACAATAGCACTCTCTTTAGAGAAATCGAAAATAAATACAAATGTCTAATGTAACTATGTACTGGATATATTTACAGATTGATAGACGCGGAACAAATCGTCAAGTATTGTGTTTCTTTTGCGTTGCAGTTCGTGTATCACCACACTGACTCTAAAATGTATATATTTTTAAACGAATTAAAATGAAAATTTATTTAAGTTGGCATTTAAGGTGGTAAAATGTCGCAGTTTCTCTAGAATCCCGCAGATGTTGCGCTCTAAGCTCTTCACACATTAGCAGGTGATGATGTGTGAAATTGTGACAAATCTAACGATGCTAATAGAATGTGTCACAATGATACATGGTGCCTTATTTTTTTTCCTTTTTTTCGGCTTCCTGTGTGGTACAAGCAAATAATTTTTGACATTTATAAAATCTTGATGTTACAAAATTGCAATACACATCCAATCAACACCTGGAAATGATGATAATATTGCATTGTGTGAGCACTTGGCGAATGTATATGTGGCAATATAAAGTATATGTGGCGTCCTGAGTTTTTTTAGTACGAACCTTATCACGGTTTAGTTTCTTCAAACTTAATAACTTTATAGTTGACTTTTAAAAAATTAAAAAAATTAAAAATTACAGAAAAATATTTGGATGTCCGAAAAGAAAGCAGCACATTATACTGTATAAGCCCCATCACTTTCTAGACAAAAAAACATCTAAATGAAAGCAAAAAAAAAAAAGCAGCTGCAACAGCCTCAGGAGAACTGTGTGTGTGTGTGTGTGTGTGTGTGTGTGTGTGCATTCTCAAAGCGCCGTCTCCAAATACAGCAGCACCTCGACATTTATGTAATCGTCTCCCATGCTCAGCCTAAGTGCGCGTGCGTCCTGTTTACTGTAACACTGCGACTGCACGAGTCATTGGAGAGGTTCCTTGTTAAAGAAGTTTCCCGACAGAGGAGTGTTTCGTGTGTGTGTTTGTGCGCGCATGTGTGTGTGAAAGTCGTCCTACACAGTAGCCCCCTACCTCCTCCTCTTACTTCAGTTTCACACACACACACACACACACACACACACACACACACACACACATATGGAAACATTGCTTTGTCAGTAACATGCAGGTTAATTTGTTTTATTTTTACTTTATAATTTGTATGAATTATTTTAATATGAATATTTTTGGTATTGTTCGTATTAACAGTAACAAGAATATCAATTTGAAACCTGTGAAATTTCGGCCCTTCTCTTTATCGATGCTAGCGCAACAAGCTAAAAGTAATAAAGTAATAAAGTTTCACTGTAACACATTAGCTGTATTTCACTAATGCCTCAGAATCAAACACATTAATTCTACAAACAAAGCCGTTTGAAATGCTAGTGTGACGTGTGACGTGTGATTAGCATTCAGAAACGTCTCATAAGAAGATTAGAAATATTTAGAAATTTTAAACATTAGCCATTTTTTATACAATCTAGCTAACGAGTCTGTCTGTGAAACTGTACAAATTTTTTAACAATGCTAGCATACAGTTTTTTAACGTTACGTTCGATGTCGTTTTAAAGCGAAGGCTAGACCCTGATGATGATGATGATGATGACGATGAGATGATGAAGAGGTCCAGTGTGGATCACGTAGACGCTTTGACAGAATGTCTCGAGTTGCTTTAATCAGCAGTTTTTAATTAGACCTAATGAATCAGTTTTACTTCAGTAGGCATTCTGTACCAGCCGTGTTTTCCGTGTCTTTAAACAGCGCTTGTTGCGCTTTACATCATGTCGCGTCCTACGCATCCTGACTTACTCAGAGTAGGAGTTAATACAATTAATAATAATAATAATAATAATAATAATACAGTTAATACAATTATAATATAATTAATGAGAACTGATTTGGAATATTGAGTCTTTTTTATCACAGTTTATAAAACACACACACACACACACACACACAAATGATTTACGATTTGGAGCCGCCGTTTCCGTCAGACACGTTTCTCGAATCATCAAAGACGGTCCATCTGGGGAACGGGATGCTGGGATTGTGTGTGTGTGTGTGTGTGTGTGTGTGTTTCCAAGAAACAGGTGCGAGGCTGCTTTTAAATTTGTCCCGAATAAGAAAGACATCTGTCCTCACGCCGCCGTCCAAACGGGACAGATTCTGATCTGCTGTGTCATTACAGGAGGAAAGACGATATTTTAAGATGTTCGTGCCACCGTGACGTTATTGTGTAAAAGCGGCCGCTGTCGGGGCGCGCCGTGTGTGATCGCGGGTCGCGCGGGTTAACCGGTCTCTGGCCGGTGCGTCGCCTCACGCCGGGATGAAGACATGCTTTATTAATGATCCTCTCATCTTCCTCTCCTCCTCCGTCCTCATCCCTGCTGTCTTTCTCCCTGCCGTCTGTCTTTCTCCCCCCCCCCCGTCGCTGCCCCCCTCTCTCTCTCTCTCTCTCTCTCTCTCTCTCTCTCTCTCTAGCTTGAAAGTCTTGCGACATTCCCGTAACTCTCCTGACCTTTTACGGATGAATTACAGTCCTTACGGTGGAAGGCTGTAATTTTCTCGCTGTGTTAAAGTCGCACACCTCCTCCCCTCCCGCTGTCCACACCAATTTCCCCATGATGAGCTATTACTCTCGCTTTTCCTACCGCTAGCCTTCATCCTTTCAGACCTGCACGGAGGAACCGGATCTCGGCGTTCAGGGCGGGATGATGATGGACGTGGAGCGATTCTGACGTTTAATGCGTAACATGTCTCGTGTTAGTTTCGTGACTAGCTTTATCTCTGGTCTTGTCATGAACGTCATAACGCTACACGTCTGCCATGCCAAAGCCTCTGTGGTTACCATAACGACAAGCCATCGCAGTTGGCTACGTCTAAAACCACTCGATATATACGATGTACTGAGAGAAATACTGCAAACCACAATGACTATAAACACTTTAGCAAAAAAAAAAAAAGAAACAGAGTGGGCTAGCAAACAAAAAAAAAACTATTAGCCATGACTGTTATTGTTAGCGAGATAAATAAACGGATTAGCCATCATAAACTTCTTCACTTTGGCTCCAACCCAATTTACATGACATGCTACTAAACAGTACGGATTCCAAAAACAAAGCCAAACAAACTGCTGTCAGTGTTTCCAGTACCTGAAGCCTTCTCGGTTACCATGGCAACCAACACCTTTTTTATTTTTTGTAATTTTTAATTAAAAATATTTCTGCTGTTTGGCGCGGTACAAAAAAATAAACGTCTATCTCAGGATTTTTACCGTTTCCATGACAACCGGCTGTTGGCAAAAGGTAGGCGAAGGCACAACCAGCTACCTAAAGTGAATGCTTATAGGCAGTAGGGAATTCCAGGTTTCCTTGGCGACCGCTCACTTGTTTAGTCTTCGTCTTTCCCCACGTGGCGCTGTATCAGTCAGTCCAAAATAGTAAGACACAAGAGCTCACGCATTTCCATGGCGACTGCGTATTCCTCACGGGATGTACGCGCGTGTGCCAGCCGGCATGTGACATGAGCTCAGCAGCGTACAGTAAGCTAGCGCGGTTAGCCGTGAGTTTGGCGCACGTCCACTTTTTTTCCCGGCCCGGCTCTTAGACGTCTTCGTGGCAAAGACACAGCAGATGGCGTTTCCATGGCGACTCTCCGTTTCCTTATTTACAGTGCTGCGTCGGGATCATTAGCACAAAGATTTCTCTATAGATTGGGGGGGGGGGATGCACAAACTTTTTCCACTCGCATCATATAGAAAGAAAGGGAAATTGCGCTGGCGAGGCGACGGTCTGTCTCTAATAAACATATAAATAACACGGCATCTGTTTTCATCAAGTGTTTGTTTTCCTTTCTACAGGAATATGCATGCACATTCGCACTCACAGTTACACTCGCTAACACTAACGCACATACACTTTCTCTAAGTTACCATGGCAACCGGACATTGCCTTTGGCTACGTTCCCATACTGCACAACACCGTACTAAATAAAGTAAATGATGCTACGTGGCTTAAATACCTTTTAATCGAAGTGGTCCGAGCTAGCTAAACCAATGATTAGCCGTTACTAACGCATTGGCTGTCATACAATGAAAAAAAAACTTGTTGATCATTGTGCGCCAAGCGCATGGAGACAGGCTATTGGCTTTGGCCCCGCCCTTGTCCACAGGACACAGTGTGCTGCATAAGGGACAGGTCGAAATGTCTAGTGTGTCATGTGTATGATGCGTAGGTTTTAGCTAATTATGTTTGCTAAACTTTTTTTATTGTTATTTAAAAATTTCTTAGTTACCATGGCAACTGGATTTCCTTTAGGTTCCAAAGATTGTCAAAAAAGATGGAGCAGAACGGCTTTCCTAATTGGCTGATAAAATCGTGAGTAAAACGACGATGTCCAGCCCCCCCCACACACACACACCCATCATGCTCCCCATGCGCTCCATCTCGGTCCTGAAGTAACGAAAGTAAATATGTTACAGGTACGAAAATCAAATGACACATTTGCATGTAAAAGGATGCCAGGAGACGGGCCCTCATTTGCATATTCATGCATATTCATAGGCGTTTGCATGGGTAATTCGGATGAAGGTGTAAAGATGTTCCTCTGCCTTTATTTATTTATTTATTTATTTATTTTTGCCATTTCTTGAGGATATGAAAGAGACAAACGCAACAGATTAAACAGTTCCTGAGGAAAAAAAAAAACCCCATATAGCGTTTCTGGTTTTGTCGAAGCTTTCGGGGAATCGGCGCGGCTGTCGGCGGAGCGATCGTAGACGGATGAGACGGATGAGAAATTTACACTCGGCTTCACACTTTCCGCGGAGCCCAAGAGAGGCGTGTGTGATTTGTGGTTAGCTCCTTGTTCAATAAGAGGCAGACAGTGTGTGTGTGTGTGTGTGTGTGTGCGTGTGTGTGTGTGCGCGCGCTCATACACACTGAGGTTTCCCTGAGGCGAGCTTGAAACTGTGAACAGTATATTTCCGAAGCAACAACCGAGAGTCTCTTCCTGCTCTTGGCTAATGCCTGGTTTATGCTAGCGCTTAGCATCAGGCTTTTGTTTTCCCTAATCTGTTAGCATTTTTTTCCCCCTTAAATGATAAGCACCAAACAAGTTCAAATGCAGCCTCAAACAAGACGAGAGCATGAATATTTTTGTGAAGTGACAGCTAAAAATATAATTTTCCCTATTTTAGCAAAGACTAGCATGTCTTGTGTGTAGCCTGCTAAGGCGTCCAGCAGTTTTTCTCCCTTTGATTTGATCTTAGATTAAAGGACGTGTGTGGAAATCTTTTGCTAGCGAAGGCTAATTCGGCGATGTCTGTGATAACAGCGTGTTAGCACGTATCAACCGGAGCTAAGGGTTAGCAAAAGGTCGTCAATTAGCGGTCAGCACGTAGCATGGTGCAGGATCGAAGCCCTTAATGGAGCGTATTGAATCAGCCGAGAGATTCTCTTTCCTCTTCGGTCTACCGAGAACTCATTAGCGGATCTATAGGTAATTAAACAAGTACAGGTTAGTCCCTCGACTCGCAGAACCTGAACAGAAACCGGGCCGAGATTAGAGAGAGACAGAGAGAGAGAGAGAGAGAGACGGGTGTAGGTGACGTGTGCAAAATCTCATTCAGATTTATGAAACGTTTATTTAATGCAGTTTATCGATCCAGAGAGTTTCAGCACTCCGACCTTCTCTTTTATAATTTATTAAACGCGCACATCAATTAGCTTCCACTGCTAAAAAACCTGTAAATCATACTTAAATATAATTGCTGTCTAGTATATCACACACACACTTGCCTTTTTTAAATTGTTTTTTTTTTCTTTCTTTTCTTATTAGTGGCCACATCAGTAAAAAAAAAAAAAAAAATTTAGATTGTATCAAATTCAGATTGTACTGTCACGTACACAGTGTGATACACAGTGAAACGACTGGTCACGACCTGTAAAGGAAAGATAGGATAGAACAATAAGATAGAAAGAAGAGGAAAATTCCAAGTTACAATAAAATTTTATTTATTTGAAACAGAAATATATAAAATGTATAAATTATACGGGATGTGCAATATAACGATATGATGTGTAGGTCTGAAAGCAGCAGTACGAGTATCACAGCTCACGTTATTTATATATATGTAATTATGACATATATATTTTCAAGAATGTATCTTTTTTTTTTTCTTTTTTTTTTTTGTGAACAAAGAAGAGTAAACTTAAATCCGAGGGCAAAACATCCGATGAGTTTGTATCTGTGGGTTAAACTTGTTAATAATTAATAACATGCTGTTTAATATTGTAGCTCTGATTTCATGTATTTAAATGTATTTTATTTTATTTTGAGAGCTCTTCTTAACGAGTCGTGTTTTTCTCGGAATATTTTTCATGTTTGCAGGATCTGACGAGACAGTTGGAGCTCAGCGTAAAAAAAATAAACGTGTAAATGGTTGGTGCTGTACAGACTGTGTGTTATATACAGCTGAATGTGTTATTTATATATTAAACACATTCTTATATACACTATAAGCCCTTATATATATATATATATATATAGTGTGTTATATATTGAAGCAGTATCAGACTCGAGGTCGTGCTCGTGTATTCGCTGAATATTATGATTTGTTTCTTTATTTAACCAGTTATTTTGCTCCGCCCACACATACTGTATTCGTCCGCGCTATTCTAACCGCGAGTGACCGTCAGTGTGATTAACAGGAGCTGAGAGTCGTGTTCGCTCTTAGCGTTGCTCTGCAGCCGACAGGTGAGGAGAATAAACCGTGGAGGTGGTGTTCAGTCCTGAGAAACTCACCGGATTTACTGCAGATTTACACTTATTACACTCTAGAATTTCAGCTCCGGTAACTTCAGGGTTACGAAAATGGCGTTGAACGGAAAGCTAGTGCACTCTGTAGGGTGTACAATCCCTTGTTCCACACAAGAAGTGCCCTTGATCAGAGGGATTTGGGATTCAGCCTTGTGTTGGAAGTTAGTTGGCTTTGTAGCCGTAAATATTGTGTTGATTGAACGTTTTCAGAGTTTATTTGAGGCCAACTGGAATCATAAAAACATTACTGTTGTAGCGTGTCCTCATGTGTGCAGCCTGTAAATGAGTTTTGTTGTTTTTTGTAAGGAAAGAGCTGGAACATTCAGGAATCTGATCCGCGGTGTGAAAATCAGTCCTAGCGTAACCCAGCTCTCCATTCCACATCCTCGCGGCTTGAATCCCACGTACCACTGCTTGAAAGTGTGTGTGTGTGTGTGTGTGTGTGTGTGTTTTTGTGTGTGTGAGGGAGTGTTTCGCCTTTTCTTTTTCCTGTGCCGGTGTCACTTTCAGTTATCTTCAGCCGCGCCGAGGTCTCGGAGTCTGCCTCCGTTTTCTCCTGGCTGAAAACCGAGAGGAATTTAAATCGCCGTTTGGCCGAGTTTCCACGCGTCAGAAAATCTATACAGCTCGACTGACAGCGCTAAAACACCACTTCCTGTTTATCTCCCGCGTGTTCGCCGATCAGATGTCTCCCTGACGGCGAGGCCGCGCGATTAGCCAGTCCTGAATCGAGCTTGGTCGCACGTTATTTTAGCCGCGTTATTCCCGGCAGAATGAGCGATGATTGCGCGCCACCCAGAATGCACCGCCAGCTTTAGTGTCGTGCTCTCTTTAAATAAGTCTGTAATGGTTGTGAGTAGCGTAACGCTGTTGTGAAGCCGTACTCTTGGGCTGTTTTACAGTTTGCTAATTTATCTTTATGCTAGCTGCTAGTTGCGTAAAGACGCAGTGGAGGATGGGTGGTTCGGTCAGATTATTTAAAAACGTTTTGCACCGTGTTTCGCAATAACATTAGCGACGTTAACAATGCTTGTAAAAATCATTTTTGACACTTTAATAGTATTTTTAAAAAGTATCTTAAATTGATTCATGTGAAGTAAAAATATTTTTAAAAAGAACATTTATTTTATAAGGCAATTAAAAAAAAAACATACAGGAGACATTTATTAAAAATGCATTATTATATTAAATATTAAACTGCAATTAATTATGCAGATTCATCGCATGGTTTTTGCGACCGAGATCTCTGAATTAATTTTCAGAAACGTTTTTATTTAAATTAATTGCTCTGTTAAATCAATAAATTGTTCTTATCGATATCGTTATTATTATTGTTGTTGTTTGTTTGTTGACCAAACTTGGATGAATTAAAGTGGTCAAACAATCGAACGTTATTACATCAAAAAAAGAAACCTTATGTGCATGTAACTATGCTGCTTACAGTCACAAATTTTGCATCAAGTGAACGCATGCAAATGAGCGCGGGAAATGTTTTCCTTAAAAGTGTCTGGAACGACTGTAGCTGTCAGACAGGTTGTATTGATTTGTGGGTGGGGCTTCAGATGATTTGTTTAATATTTGCATTTCATATCAGGATTTTAATCAGGAGCGCGATCCTGAACTGATGCGCTTCCTGATTTAATGTCGTCGATGGCGCGAGCGTTTTTCCGTTCTTACACACTCTCTGAATCGCTGTGACTCATTCAGCAGAGTCACACTGCTCTGATTCACAGCAGGACAGCTTTATTCACTCGCTCCGAGTGTGTGTGTGTGTGTGTGAGTGTTTGAGAGATGGGGACTGTATTCTTCTTCTCTGCTAGTCGCTCTACACCGGATATGTCCTCTGAAAAAGAAGTGTGTGTGGGTGGATAGGAAGAGAGAGACGGAGAGACAGGAGGAGTAAAAGGCACAGGAACGCGAGGAAGGCGACGAAAAACAAGGCAGGAAAACGAGATGAGAGCAGATCAAGAGATATGAGATGGGTGGAGAGATAGTGAGACAGCAGGAGAGATTAAGAGATGTGGAAAGATGGATTAAAAAAAGGAATGTGAAAGAGAGCAAAGACAAAGATATGAGAGAAACAGGGTTGATAGACGCAGGGCGGGAAGGGTGGGAGAGAGAGACCGAGACAGAGACAGAGAGAGAGAGAGATCAAGCAGTGGATGGAAAAGGACAGCGAGACAAAGGGTAAGATAGTGAGTCAGTATGGCAGACTGAGCGGCGGACAGTGAGACAAACTGACAGGCAGAGAGACAAAACAGAGAGGGAGAAGCATAGACAGATAGACAGACAGACAGGCATACAGACGGGAATCGAGGCAGACAGGCAGTGAGATAGACAGATATTACGAAAGATAGACAGTCAGTAAGTGAGGCAGTGACATACACAGACAGGCAGGGAGAAAGTCAGGTAGATTGGAAGCAGGACATCCCTGTTAGGCAGTGACGCAGACAGACAGGTGGTAAGACAGGCAGTAAGACACACACAGGCAGCAAGAGGCAATGAGACAGAGGGGCATTGAGACAGACGTGCACACAGTGAGACAAGACAGTGAGAGTGACAGGTAGTGAGAGAGGCAGAGAGGCATGCAGACAGACAGTCAGTGAGATATACTGTATATACAGCCAGAGAGAGAGACAGACATGCAGTGAGACAGGTATTGAGACAGATAGACAGGTAGTGAGATGGACAGGATAGCCAGAGTGTCAAGCAGTGAGGGAGACAGAAAGGCAGAGAGACGCACAGACAGTGAAACAGACAGGCAATGAGACAGGCAGACAGGCAGTGAGACAGACAGTCTGTGAGAGAAATAGACAGGCAGCGAGACAGACACGCAGCGAGACACTGAGACTGGTGATGGGACAGGCAGTGAGACAGATAGACAGGCAGGCAGTGAGACAGACGGTAAGACCCCGATCCCCCATGAGACCGGGCCGTGTGTGTGTGTGTGTGAGTGTGTGTGTGTGTGTGTGTGTGTGTGTGTGTGTGTGTGTGTGTGTGTGTGTTAATGCAGAGGTGACTCTGGGCTGCTCTGTAATCAGGCAGGATGGCGTGCGTCGCTCTCGCTGGTCCTCAGGAGCAAACCCTGATTAAATTGTTTTAATTGAAGCGCTTGTTGGATGAAGAGCTCGTTTCGGGAAGTCGGCGTTGAGTCTTCTGAGAATTGTGCGTAATTTTGTTATTTCAGTTTCATCATAATAATGGCTGTTATTATTTTAAAAAATGAGGCCGAGGTTTTCAGACTGTGTCGTGAAGAACTGCAGAGGAACGAAGTTCTGTAAATTATCCAGGAGACTAAAGACCAAGTTAAATCTCTTATGCTTAATGAGGTTTACTGACCATGTACTAAAGTCAGGTACGCAGTCCCTGTGTTTCCAGGAGGTTATAATCCCAGGTCCCTGTGTTCCCAGGAGGTTATAATCACATGTCCCTGTGTTCCCAGGAGGTTATAATCTCAGGTCTCGGGTTTCCCCAGGAGGTTATAATCACATGTCTCTATGTTCCCAGGAGGTTATAATCTCAGGTCTCGGGTTTCCCCTGGAGGTTATAATCCCAGGTCCCTGTTTTTCCAGGAGGTTATAATCACATGTCTCTATGTTCCCAGGAGGTTATAATCTCAGGTCCCTGTTTACCCAGGAGGTTATAATCTCAGGTCTCGGGTTTCCACCAGGAGTTTATAATGTCAGGTCCCTGTTTTTCCAGGAGGTTATAATTACATGTCTCTATGTTCCCATGAGGTTATAATCCCAGGTCCTTGTGTTCCTATGGCCTTACATTCCACATTTTTGCATTTACAAGGCCATGTATTTCCAACTATTTGTATTCGAGAGACACCATGACACTATGGTTCTGTAGACCTTACATACAAGAATTTATATTCCAAGGTCCCTGTATTCCCAAAGATTTATCATTTCTGGTCCCTGTATTCCCAAAGATTTATCATTTCTGGTCCCTGTATTCCCAATGCTTTATAGTCTCAAATTTTACAAATACAGTATGTTCTTGGGTCTCTGTAATGCACAAACCTTATGTGTTCAAATTTCTCATTCAAAAGACATAATATTCCAGAGTCCCTGTATTTCCAAGGCATTATATTGCAGGTGTTATATTATTGGGTCCCTGAATTTCCCAGGCCGTGTATCCCTGAGTTCCTGAGCTCCCAAGGCAATATTTTCTTATAAGCCTTATATTTTCAAGTCCTCGTATTGCCAGTGGCATATATTCCTGTGTCCCTGAAACATTACTTTATTGGGTCTCTGTATTCCCAGGACCTTGTATTCCTAAGTGCCTGTACCGCTAAATTCTTACATTCCCGGGTCCCAGTTCTGGCTGCTACAATATGTTTTTTTTTTAAATACTAATTTGAAATGCACAGTGTTATTTCAGTCATTGGGGTGATTTATCTGGTTTGTAACTAGTTTAAAGTTGTACATTCCCTCTGTGTGTTTCATCATTCAGTACTTGGTCCACTCCCGCACCCGGGGGAACAGGGTGAGAACTGGGCCAACGGAAATACCCTCAAACCTCGCAGCACTTGAAGGACAAGAGCACAACACTCCTTCTATAAGGGCAAAAAGTCAATACGACTTTATTAAATTAAAAACATGACATTTCCGCGTCCTTACAAAGCCTTCATCATTTCATGCAGTTGAGCTGAAATGTCATGCTTTTAATTCAATACCATTTAATCGATTTTTTATTTATTTTATTTTTATATTTTATAAAGGGAAATGTCCAAATACCAATTTATTGTCCGGATGAATTATTTACTGAGCTAACAATCCCGAAGGAAATGCATGTTTCGAGCCATAACAGAGATGAACACTAGTCTTTGTAAGCTGGAGGAACATGCGGCTGAGCTAACCTAAAGCTAGCTGATTAGCACGCTAGCTGGGAAACTAGGATGAAAAGAACCTAGAGTGTTAAGTAAGAAGGGTCCTTTAAAAAATATATGGACATTCTGAGGACATTCAGTTATTTTCTATAAAACAAAATTAGGGATTTTTCTTAGAAAATTTTCAGGGGTTGAGCGTGTGTAGTATTCTTCAGAACCCAAGATTTTTGTTTTTGTTTTTTTGTTTTCTATAAAATATAACAATCCAGGTAACACAAGGTCCTTCTTTAAAAAAAAAAAATAAAAAAAAAAAACACTTTCCACGTGACAGGGAACTGCATTTTGTTTACTACATTTTGTTTACAATCCTGAAATCACAGGTCTCTTTTTTTTTTTTCCTGGAAAAAAAAAAATCAACCATGAGCGCACACACTTCTTTTTCTAGGCGATATACAGTACCAACCCTGAGAACAAAGGGTACGCTTTTCTAGAAAAATACAATAGGCTTTGAGAACACAGGATTCTTTTTCTTTCCAGAAATTATAACAATCCTGAAGGCGCTGGTTTGTTGTTGTGGGTTTTTTTCCCCTAGAAAACTAATTGATGTTGAGAACACAGGGTCCTTTTTATCCTAGAATAATATAAAAATCACGTGTTCGGTCTTCTTTTTTTCTAGGGAAAAACAACAACAACAACAACAACAATGAGATGAAAGAACATTTCACAGGGTTTTGTATCTTCTAGACAAATATAACGGCCTTGAGAACACAGGAAACTTTTACACCATTTTCTTTTTTTTTTTTTTTTCAACGAAAATATCAACGAAGAGCCTGAAGAACACAACGTTCAATAACGGGTCTGAAAATAACTTTAGGGTTAACATGGGGCTCGTTTCTCCACAGTGTTTAAGGTCGTGGAACACACAGGGGTTCTGCAGGCACCGGACCACGTTGTGAGGACGTACAGTAGAGGAGTGGAGTTCCTCCTCCGGTGCAGTAAGTCTGTGTGAAGTGGACGAAACCCTCAGGAACCTGGGAGGAACTTGCTGAACTTACAGTATGAGTGAAAGTGATGTCTGGACTGGCGCTCCAACCCCCGCTGTGCTCGGTGTGTTGGTGGGATACTAACCTCCTGCGGCGCACCGTGGGATATCTTGTGAGGGGTATTTTGTAAAACAGCTCCAGTGCGTATGTAGCTCCCTGGTGCACACTCCGGTAACGTGCCGCGCACGGGATTGGGACACGCGCGTTGGGATCGGATTATGACTTCCCAGAACGCTTTGCGTTACCGTTCGGCGGGGGGGAAAAAAAAACGGACAAGCGAGATGGCGCGTCGACGGCAGACGGAGATCAATAAGCGTTCGGGGAGACGAGACCCGGCGTTCACCAACAATGACAGATTATGAAAATTGATCCAATTTGCGCCGCGCCGCGGGGAAGGGAAGTCCTATTATGAACTCCGGAAAATTAATATGCTACTGCGAATGAGAATTAGGACATGGCTGCCGGGCTCCGAATTCTAACCATTTCATTAGTCGCGCACACACACACACACACACACACACACACACACACTTAAGGGGGGGATTGATAACAGACATATACTTGTCTGTCTAAAATTAGGGAAAACAATAACAATAATAATAATAATAATAATAATAAGACCGAGATTGAGAGTGGGGACCGAAGTTGAGACGAGATAACGAACAAGATGAAGAATAAGGAGAGAAAAGAAAGAGGAGAGAGAGAGAGAGAGAGAGAGGTGGGAGGAGTGAGGGGCATGAGAGAGAAGAGGAATCAAAATGGAGATAGTGATGAGATTACAGAGAGAGAGAGAGAGAGAGAGAGAGGTGGGAGGACGTTAAAGCGAAAGCGGCATGAAATGAGAGAGGTGATGAAAAAGGGACGAGAGGAGCAGAAAGAAGGAGGGATTAAAGCAGTTACACCGTGTTACTCATACAAGAAGAGAGAGATCTCGTATAGACTCCGCCCACTTTTTAATGTTTTTTGTTGTTGTTGCAATTTAAGAACACAAAAGTGTTTGTAAGTTTTTTTTTTTGTTTGTTTTTTTTTACAAGCGCACGTCAGAGACTCACTCACTAATAACACCCGAGGAAACCGGGTTTGAAAAATGTGTGTGTGTGTGTGTGTGTGTGTGTGTGGTGTCATCCTAAACACACTCCTAATTTGTACATTTGTATTCTCTTTTTTTTTTTTGTCGTGCGGTTGTAACTTCGCTGCATTTCGATCAGTTTTCGTTTTCCCACGGGGGGAACGGGGGAACGCAGAACTCTGGGCTCGTCTTTTCTCTCTGAAATGCTAATCTGCTCCTGCTTACAGAGAGTGTGTGTGTGCAGTGTGTGTATCGTGTGGGAGTGATGGGGGGGGGGGTGTGGAGGAGATTCCCCTTATCGCAGGAGAAAGTTTTAAATGTCGTTCTGGGATGATGATGATGATGATGATGATGATGAAGATCCACGCTCATGTCGGAGTTTTGGCTTTTCAGATGTGCTGATACACAATGTTTTTTTTTTACACTTCCACCCTGATCTCTTCCCCCTCGGCCCGACTCCCGAGGGAGAGTTTTGTTCTGCTTCCTGAAGCCGAGTCGATCGGTGGAGGCGTTTGATTCTGAAGTTTACTTTTCCTCTTTAACCGCGCCGCTCGTCCCGACTCCTCGCTGTAAATATCTCCATCGCGTCACGTCTCACAGCTGAGCACGAGTGATGTCTGCGGTAGCCCCGCCCTTTTAGGCTCCGCCTCCCAGAGTGAGAATCGTGAATTCCACGAGGAGTCTTTAAATACTCGCTCTATGATTTCTTTATTAGTTATTTTATTTATACATCTATTTTTTTTTTTTTTTTGCTCTTCTTCTGTGGTTTTCATGTTCAAAATCTTTTTCTTCTATTTATTTATTTCATTTTTATTTTATCTGTCGTTTTCATGAGCTATTCCCTTATCCATTATTTATTAATTAATTGTTTTTGTTTATTTGTCTGTGTTTGGTGTCTTTGTCTTCTGCTTATGTTAAATCTGTTTATTTATTTACTTTACTTCTCCTTTTTTCAGTTGTGTATATATTTATTTTTTTCTCTCCCTTTTATTATTTATTGTTTTTTTAAAATTTTATATTTATTATTTATTAGCTTTTTTGGCTTAGTCATGTTTATTTATTTAATTTAAACATAACTTTTTCCCTCTTATTTATTTATCTATTTATTTATTTATTTATATGCCAATACATTTTTTTAGATTTTATTTCAAGTTGTTTCTCTGTTGATTTTTTTGTCATATTGTTTGTTCTTCCCCGCTTTTGATTTTGCATCATTTAATTATTGATTTATCTATTTGATCGTTTGTTTGTTTATCTACAATATTTGTTTGTTTATTTATTTTTTGTTCTCTTTGATATGTGACTGTAAGCCCCGCCCCCTCTGGCCGAGCGCGTGAGTGTTGAGCCGGACGGTGAAAGTCCTCTGCTGCTGCGGTCCGACTCATTTACATAAATGTGCATATGCAAATGTTGTTGTGCTGAAACTGAGGTGAGTTAAAAAAAACAAAACCGTCTAAAGGTAAATGAAGAAGAGAGACAGACAGAGAGCGAGAGACAGAGAGAGACACACAGAGAGAGAGACAGAGAGAGACACACTGAGAGAGAGACAGAGAGAGGGGAGTTGCCTTATGACAAGGTGAGAGATAATGATGGAATACAAACCCCAAAGAGAGAGAAATGCATGTGTGTGGTGTGTGTGTGTGGTGTGTGTGTGTGTGTGTGTGTGTGTGTGCGTGTGTGCGTGTGTGTGTGTGTGTGGTGCTCCTCACAAGGCACGCTGGCACTGATATTCATCATTTGGGGTCAGGTCTGTGTGTGTGTGTGTGTGTGTGCGCGGTTGTGGGTGATGACAAAAGCCTTCAGGATAGTTTAAGGTCTTAAAATATCTCCTCCTAAAAGCGCACACACACACACACACACACACACTCTCTACTCTTACACAGCTCATTTAGCTCATTTTCTACAGTGGAGGTGATTTGCATGCTGAGTCGTGATTGGTCGCCATGTAGACGTATTTAAATGTTTATGTAAATGTACTGGGGGGGCGTGTCTGAGTTCTCTGCTCTATTTGGCTGAAACGCAACATCATCACAGGTCAGTGTGTGTGTGTGTGTGTGTGTGTGTGTATTAGGTGAGTGTGTGTGGGTTATGTATGTAACTGTAGTGTGTGTGTGTGTATTAGGTGTGTTTGTAGTAGGTATATGTTGCATGTATTAGGTGTCTGTGTGTGTGTGGGGGGGGGGTTATGTATGTAACTGAAGAGTGTGGGTGTGTGTGTGTGTGTGTGTGTGTCTGTGTGTATTAGGTGTGTGTGTGTGTGGGGGGGGGGTTATGGATGTAACTGAAGAGTGTGTGTGTGTGTGTGTGTGTGTGTGTGTGTGTGTGTATTAGGTGTGTGTGTGGGGGGGGGGGGGGTTATGGATGTAACTGAAGAGTGTGTGTGTGTGTGTATTAGGTGTGTGTGTGGGTTATGTATGTAACTGAAGCGTGTGTGTGTGTGTGTGTGTGTGTGTATTAGGTGTGTGTGTGTGTCTGTGGGTTATGTATGTAACTGAAGAGTGTGTGTGTGTGTGTGTGTGTGTGTGTGTGTGTGTGTGTGTGTGTGAGTGTGTGTGTGTGTATAAGGTGTGTGTGTGCGTGTGAGTTATGTATGTAACTGTAGTGTGTGTGTGTGTGTGTGTGTGTGTGTGTGTGTGTGTGTGAGGTTGTTGTTTGTTGTTCCTGCTGTAAGTGATATTGCCGTAGACACAAATGCAGTCTTTGCATAAATCAGCATATGGAAATATTTTGCTAAACTTTTAAAATTACACACAGAGTTTCTTCTCCCCCGACCAGGTCTGGACTTTGACTGGTCCGTTCTAACACATGACGTGTTTTGATCTAAACCATTCCACTGTAGCTCTGGCTGTGTGTTTTGGATTGTAGTCCTGCTGGAAGGTGAATCT
Source organism: Clarias fuscus (assembly GCA_030347435.1). Taxonomy (NCBI): domain Eukaryota; kingdom Metazoa; phylum Chordata; class Actinopteri; order Siluriformes; family Clariidae; genus Clarias; species Clarias fuscus. Next base: position 1,757,332 of record CM059212.1, read on the forward strand.
TCACCCCACTATCAAGTCTTTTTCAGACTCAGGTTTTTTCTATTTATCTCCATCTCTCTGACCAGCTGTTCCTGTCCCTGCTGAAGAAACGCGTCCCCACCCCATGACGCTGCCACCACCATGTTTCACAGTGTTGGTTTTCTGCTACACATAGCGTTTTGTATTTCAGCCAAAAAGGTCCATTTTGGTCTCATTTGACCAGAGCACCACATGTCTGCTGTGTCCCCCACACGGCTTGTCACAAACTGCAAACAGGATTCCTTATGGCTTTCTTTCAACAATGGCTTTCTTCTTCCCGCTCTTCCATGGAGGTCACGTCTAATAGTCGTCCTGTGGACAGATTCTGCCACCTGTGAGCTGCAGTTCCTCCAGGCTTACCATGGGCCTCTTGGCTTCTTCTCTAATTAATGTTCTCCTTGTCAG
>CM059212.1:1767754-1772754 GCA_030347435.1 Clarias fuscus
ATTCATCAGCCAATCAGTGTGGAGCTGTCTGAAACAAACAGGTGCCTGACACAGGGCCACGCCCACTTTTAATTAACCACGCATTCTTCTCAGAAGCCAATTAGCGACAAATCAAAGATGATGGTCACTAACGAGCTTCTGATTGTCAACCTACATCACACTTAAACTTCAGAACGTTAACACACACCCTGTCTGTCTCTCTCTCTGTCTGTCTGTCTGCCTGTTTGTCTCACAGTCTCACTCTGTATCTTTGATTGTCTGTCTGTCTTTCTGTCTATCTTCTGTCTCTGTACTTCTGTCTGTCTCTCTCTCTTTCTCTCTCTCTCTCTGGCTTTGTCCGTTTGTGTCTCTGTCTGTGTCTCTACCTGTCTGCCTGTATTTGTATGACTGTCTGTCTCTGTTTTTCTGTATCTGTCTATATGATTGTCTTTGCCGCTGTCTGTCTGTCTGACTGTCTGTCATTTTCTCTGTCTGCCTCTATTCGTCTGTCTATCTCTTTTCTATGTCTCTGTCCCTGTGTCCCTCTGTCTCTTTCTGTCCATCTCACTGAATCAGCGAGGCGGTACGCTCACACTTCCAACACTTACATTACGTACACTGTGGGAAATGAACACGCTAATAGTGTGTGTGTTAGTTTCTTTTAGGGGAAATAAACTCACTGAGGACAACGAGGTGATACGGTTCGTCTTTTCTTTTCCATGCGGTACATTTCGGCGCATACCGTGTGTGTCTACAAATTAAAGGGGAGACATTTATGGCGAATGCTGTGTGGGCGCCCTACTCACTATAGAGTCCACATGAATCCCATGATCAGGTGTGTGGGCGTGTCCCAAACCACACGCACTAGAAATGATCAGCGGTGGAATATAGCGTGTAGGAACGAGCGCTTCCTGTTCACTCGCAGCGGAGCCGATAACGAGCGCATCGCATGGGGAGTTCTGAGAGCTGCTGCAGGATGTGACAAGTGTGAGTCTGTGTGTGTGTGTGTGTTTGTTTGTGGAAAAGAGAGAGAGAGAGAGAGAGAGTCTCTTAAAAGTGTGAAGTCTGTGCAGTTTAGACGGCAGGATGTGAGGAGCGAGAAAGCACCGAGATCGGAAGAAGAGAGGGTGAACTGAAGGGCAGTGTGTGTGTGTGTGTGTGTGTGTGTGTGTGTGTGTGAGAGAGAGAGGATGCTGCCGAAATGTTGACGTTAATTGTATTTCTATTATCCATGATAACAAGACTGTGTAATCATATGAGAAAAAGTCGAGCATTTTGGTCCGTTGCTAGGCAACAGGGTATCACATGCTGCGTCCAGGCTAGTTAACGACTAGCGCGTCACTGTTCCACTTACATACGTGTGGACGACATAAAGTCGTAATTACGGGGGAAAGAAACTGACGGAACCGCTCGTAACGTCTACATCTGCTGCAGGTCTGTACGCTAATTACCAAAGAAAAGGCATGCTAGTAATGTAAACAGTGTAAACTTGATTAGGACCTAGCGCTAATTCGATCTCGGTGGGATTCCTGCATGGTGAGAAACAAAGAGCAATGAACTCCAGTTCAGCTTATCCTCAAAGGAAGTGATGTCATTATCTGTAGACATTAGCAAAACCTAGCATTCCGTCAGCAATGTAAATATTTCAGCTTTACCTGGCTAAGTGCGCGCAATGCTTGTACTACTAGCTTACATGTTTACATCCTGTCACGCGACAGTTTTTATTTTTTTAATCAGATAAAAAATTTTTAAAGCTTGTGCATTTTACTGTAAGATAAGCGCTAGCTGGTTGAATTGAGTTATGTTAGCTAAACATCTAAACGTGAATAGCTAGCTGTTAAATAAGGTAGTAAATATAAGCCGACCTGGAAACCATGGGCTAAAAACATCATTTTCTTTAGCTAGCGACAGCTTCTTTACTGCTAAGTAAGCTAGCTACTACAAGGAATATGTGCGTGTGAGTTAGCTCAACGTGAATACATAGCTTGACGTTTAAGTAAATAGCTGTGTAGCTAGGTAGATTTAATGCTTAATAATGTGTGGTTAAAAAAGTTTTAAAGTTGTAGCTTGTTTTTTTTTGTTTGTTTGTTTGTTTGTTTGTTTTTTTACTGCCAAGTAAGCTATAGCCACGATAGAATTTAAGGACATTAGCTAAATTGGAATAGCCAGTTAGCTGGAAATACATTGAAATTTAGCTAGGTTGGAGTTTATGAGGTAAATACATGCATACAGGGGTCATCTCTATGTCCCCAGGTTGTTGTTGTTGTTGTTGTTGGTTTGGTACAAAGGAGGACAGCACTTAATTTTGCTGCACTGTAATGACAATAAATATTCTATTCTATTCAATTCAATTCTATTCGATCTGGTGCATTATGGGAGCATGACAGAGGGTTGCTATATTCCCAGGGTCCTATATACCCTCGATTTATATAGCATATATGTATATTTTTAGACCTCTTAAACCAGAAAAAGATCTAATCTTTGGTTGTGAAGTGTTTACAAAAACTGAAAGCTTTGTTCTAATGAAATAAACCGCGTAAAATGTAGGAAATATTTGAATCTTGAAACATGTGACATTGGTCTCGAATAGACGGTTAAAATTGGGGAACATGGGACCCTGGAGCATATAGCGTTGCTCCGTTCTATTAATTAGCCGTTTAGCTAGCTAGCTCAGGGAACGTAACGTAGCATTATAAAAGGTTCATAGTGTTTCTTAGGATTCTGGAACTGACAATATATTCCATATAAATACTTTAACGACACTGTAGCTGTATTGTTGAGACTGAGACTGTATTTATCTGTATTTGCTGCGTGTTTCACTAACAGCACTCACATGCATTGGAGTGTTTTCTCTCATCTCTGGAGAAGTGAATATTTCTAAACCTGCTATTGATTTTTTTTTTTTTTTTTTTTTTTTTGCGAGAGAGTTGACACCGCGTCCATCCCCTCTTTATTCTCTCCGTTTTTATTTCCAGCCCCTTATCTCCTGCGCCATGGTTTCTTCTTCTCAGCATCTCCTTATCTCTTCATCTGGTCGTTTATCTCTCCATCTCATCTTTCTTTCGTCCTCTAACCGTGAGCGTCTGTCCTCCGTCTGCGCTCGTCAGCGGAAAGGTGGAAATCTCCAAATATGATCGAGTCGAATGAATTGCTTCAGGAAGACGAGCGGATGTTTTTTTAATTTTTTTATTTTTTGGGACGATTCCGCAACTGAACCTTTTGAAGCGAGAGATTCGGTCCCGTGTGTAAACGAGTCACTTTGAGCTCTGAGTTAACGTTTTAAAACCCGTCGAACCTTCGGGGAAAGAAATGTTGAAATATTTAAATGCATGTTACTCTTGTGTTAAGTAGTATATGTTGAGTGTGTGTGTGAGCGTGCGTGTGTGTGTGTGGGAAGCGGCGTTTAGTGTCAGCGTTCCCGTTAATAACGTGAGCCGTGTCAGAGCCAAGCCACCGCGCGCCGTTCCCTCGGCACGCCACCTCCATCTTCACGCTCTTTTTTTCCTTCTTGTTGCTGTTGTAAATGATTCCTGAGTCAGCAGAAACGTCTTGCCGAGCGTCCTGCGAGAGCTTGAAGCGGGAAAAAGCGAGCGGTGGAGCGTTCGCTCGGTGCTCTGGAGCGACGGCGACGGGAAAGTGCTGATGTCTGAGACGTTATTTAAATTACTTGAGTTGGAAAAGAATCTGAATCGAGAAGATGATTATTAAAAAATGTTTAGTTGTCGCACAATAACGTAGCTTTAACATAACATTCTGCTGAAATACGTAACAAATTTAGCATTAACAAATAATTAATAGCGTTAGTTAAAACGTTATAAAAGATTAAATGACTTTAGTTTAAATGTTTGCGAAATTCCCCAGTAAGACTAAACCTTTACATACGTATAATCTACAACATAAATATTTATAATTTCCTCTCATTTCCAGGTATAAACTTTACTGTTATCACTTTTTCTCAAAATTTTCCAAGGTAACAAAAATGTACGTCATTAAATTCTTAACCTTATTTGCAATGCGTTTTTTTTTTACATTTAATATTGTTTATTTGTTAAAAAAAAAAAACGAATGTAATAAGAAAAATATACGAGCATAATTTGTTCCAGAACCGGGCTCGTATTCCAAAACACTCGTAAACCAAATCTAATTTTCCCATAAGAAATAATGAAAACTCGAATTATTCGTTCCACAGCCCAAAAAATAAATACATAAAAATAATTGATACAATATATAAAGTTAAAAATAAAAAAATTAACCTGCACTTTACCTTTAAAAAAAATAATAAAACAACTCTCGACAGATAAGTGTTTTCCGTTTGTGCGCTCAGGCGCCGTGTATTTGTGTGTGCGTGTGTGTGTGTGTGGAATTAGTCCCTTCCCTCGCCTCGTCTTACACAGTAAAACTCCTCCTCCCTCCCCCCACCTCGCTTTTAAGTTTCACAACAAACACACACACAACGGAAGCACTGTTTTAACGGTATAAATTAGCATAAATTAGCATAAATCTAATTACCGCATGTAAACGTAAATTTTTTACAAAAATCACAGCCTCAAAATCAAAGACTACCACAGTTACCTTGCGGACGTTCGTTATTTTATGATGCATTAATGCCAAATTTCATGATCAGATTTTTGAAATGAGTACATTTTTGTTAATTGTTAACTAATTGCTAAAGGTAATTAATCGTTAAGGCGCTAATGAATTTAAAATGATGTTGTAATAGTGTAGCAACGTTATTATTAATCGCTAGCCATCACCGCGGTCTCAGGAGTGCTCGGGACACAGATAAGCATTCCTCGATCACGAGACATTTTATTATTGTATTCTAACTGACGCATTTTCTCTCTCTGTCTCTCTGTGTGTTTCCTCTTCAGGGTGTGTGTGTGTGTACTGAAGTGGCTGTGTGGTGTGAAGTGTGGGAGTGTTTGGGACACTTTGTGAGAGTGTGATTGTGTGTGTGTGTGTGTGTGTGTGTGTGTGAGCGTGGGTGTACGCAGTCATGGATGAGAACGTGTACCAGTCCC
>CM059212.1:1775254-1790254 GCA_030347435.1 Clarias fuscus
ATTATTATTATTATGATTATTATTATTATTATTTGAGGTTGAAGTCCACGTCCATGTCTGTGTGTCTCTCTGTCTCACTTATTAATACACAGAAATCACATTCTGTAAGGTCGAGTATCTGACGCCTTGTTTACACTAAGTTGTACTCCTTTGGTGCTCAGACAAATACACTCGCTGTTCGGTAATCGGAGAGAGAATCACAGATGAGAAATGGAAAAAGTCGGTCAGATAAAGATGAAGTTTCGTCTTAAAACGACTCCGGCGTGTTAAAATTCACTTATACCACTTCAGCGCTGTTATTTCAGCCAAAGTGAGAATATGAACTAATCCCAGTCAAAATATTCACTTTATCTTTTCTCATTAATATCTATTGGTGCAGCTGTTTGTTTACATTGAGACAGTAGCGCATTAGTAGATTATTTTAAAGTAGATTATTAAATCCCACACATAACTGTTCATAACATCACTTTTACTCAACGTTTAGATTCACTGATGGTGCAGATTAAACTTCAGCCAGAGATCTGAGTGCTGCAGGAGATTCAGTCAATTCTGTCCAGACAGTTTTCAATATTTTCCTCACCACTTGGAGTTGATTATTCGTTATTAATTTAGTAAATTTTATGTAGATCATAAATACTATTTATTACTAAAAATTGATCTAAAATGTATTAAAAAAAAGGACAGAATAGATTTCTTTAGAAATCTTCTAGTGCTGGTAGAAAAGTGATTATTTAAAAGAAATCCTGCATTTAACTGCAAGTAAACATTACAGATCTTTTAAAATGGCATACTATATATCTTTTAATAAACTATATATTTTATATTTTTATACAATTTTATATTCAATATTTCCAAGAGCTACAACAAAAAATAAACACAAAAAATTTCCAGGTTTAAAAATCATATTTAATTATAATTTTTCTGAGTTTTATATTATATTAAAACATTTACATTTGAATTTAAATTGGATATTTATTAGAATATAAATTTAGATTGTTTTTTTTTTTTTTTTTTTTTGAAACAGTGCATTCTGGGTTTGTTTTATTAAATAAATAAATAAATAAATACATACATTTGAAAACCTTAATTGAAGAAAAAAAAACCCCTCCATAAGTAACAGATTGTTAGCTATCATGAGAAGTCTCGGGCTAATTAATGGCACATGTTGTAATTAAAACCGTCCCGATCCACAGAGATTATCAGCTCTAATTAACTCGGGACGTTTTTAAAATTCAGATTGCGTTTATTCTCCAGATTTAGTCTGCATTGGTGTAGGATTTCTTTTGTTTGTTTGTTTGTTTTACTTCCAAACACTGAACTGAAGGCACTACTGTCAGCGGATATCACGTAGTTGATTCAATGGCAAATCTGAACAGGATTGAACTTAGAAATTTTAATAATTGTGCTAAAACTTGTTTGTTTTTTTAATTTATAAAATCTTGAGGCTGAAGAAGGAAAACATCAGTCGTTAAATAAGAAAAACAGAAGGAGAGATTTTGAATACAGAGGACGGCATTCAATTACACAACTTCTCAAATCGAGCCTGTTTTTAACACACACACACACGCGCGCGCGCATACACACACAAAATCAATATAATTTTTTTTTCATTTTCCAAAAAAAATTGATGTTTGTCGTTCCGGACCAGTGGCCCATAATCATACTATTCTAGTAGATGTATATTCATTAGGTCTAGGTGTGTGTGTGTGTGTGTGTGTGTGTGTGTGTGTGTGTGTGTGTGCATGATAAATGGGTGGAGATGAGCAGATAGAAATTAAAGCCGGAACAATTACGTGAGTGATTGGAGGAGAGAGATTCACCGGAGAGACGGATGAGGTGTGGGACGCTACGTATTCAAGATTATATTTTTTTAAAAATGAGCAGAGATGGCTATCCCATAATGCTGTCGTCTTTCTCTGTCTCTCCTGTGTGTGTGTGTGTGTGTGCGTGTTTGTGCGTCAACTCTGCGTTTACCCGCCGTGCTCGTCGCTGTCTGTTTATCGTCCATCAGCAGCTCTGACACTCGCGCGGGTTGATATTAATGGCGTATCGTTTCCATAGTAACGGATGGTCCACAGGGGGCTCGTACGGTCGCTAATAAGAAACGCATCACGAACCCCGGCGTAATCCGACATCAGGGGGTTTGTTTTGCGGTTTCTCGTTAACGTGACAAGCTGCGATTTTTGGCCTTGGAGAGAATAAAGAGCGGCTTGTCGAGGCGAGCGGAGGTTTAACCCGGCTGCTGGAGCCACGTGACGTTCGGCGCGGCGACGCCGAGTGTGTTTCCTCGCTCTGGATGCTAGCTGGCTGATCAGCGAGCTTGATATTGTTGCACTTTTTTTTCCCCCCGGTGTGTCGGCTCTCAGGCTGGAGAGAATTGTGTTCAGCGTGTGTGTGTGAGACTATCTGGTCTAACAGCTAAGCCCCTGGTGTGTAAATGCATCAGGCTTTTTCCTGTCAAAGCAAAACCTCTAGTGACGTGCCTCGCCTGCGTGTCTGTGTGTGTGTGCGCGCGCACGCATTTAGTTGAGAGTGTGTTTGTGTTTGATGCGACTTTCACACCTTCACTTTTCACTGCAGAGCCCCTCCTGAATAGTATGGAACACACACACACACACACACACACACACACACACACACACGAATGCACACACATGCTTGAAAATCTGTGAGTCGATGCAGGCGCGCGCGTGTGCGCGTGTATCAACAACCTACACGCGTAGCGATGCCATCTGCGCTACTGTAAATCCTATTTCTGCCGCATGAGACATGACGGCGCACGAGCCCGGCGAGGACGGACTGAACTCCGTCTTTGTCTCTCTGAAGCTTTTTCCCGATGACACGGAGATGATTCGCCTCTGCGCTTAACATCCTTCCCAAGCCAAACTTTTATGATCGCGTACGTGGGCGGTTTCCAAATGTACTGGCGTAACCATAACGACCGCAGCGGAGCATCTTTCGCGCTGACTAATCTGGAAACATTTCACACGTTTTCCGCCGTAAAAAGAAGCGGCGCTCGGCCAGTTAACTTCTCCCGGTGCCAAAAAACTGCTAATGACGCCGGCGGTGTAATCAAAACCTGTTTAACAACTCATGAGTCTTTGGATTTATTTATTTATTTATTTAAAAAAATTAAAAATAAACAGGCGTACACAACACCAACTCCAAAGTTTGGTTGTTATTGTTATCCCTATTATTATTATTTATTAATTTTATGTTCCTCCTCCACTTTTACTTTTGATGAAACCGTGCACGCCCTTAAAAGTTCCTGAAGACGAAGCGGCTCCTGTGATGTTGTTGGAAATCGCTCAGCCTTTGTCCCGGTCCCTGGTTGCCCAGAAGGCAGGCTGATTTTCATTATTGATCCTGTGACTGATAATGCCGTAGGGATCTGTCCTCGTTTACTGGATATCTGTCCGATTCCGCTGCGGCCGTCTCCGTGATCTGGCACTTATTTTGAAGATCTGGCTCCAAATATCTCGTCCCTACTGACTTTCAGATCTGGGCTTTTATTCAACACGATAATCCTGCCCATTTTAACATAAAGGTCCGGTCACCTTCGGAAGATAAAGTTCTCACTTTAAACGTCCGGTCCCTTCCCACTTAACCTCCTCAGACCCCGATGGTGTGCGCCTACATGTGTGAGTTCTCCTGACTGTTTCTGTTTATTGGCACTTCATTACTGTTGAACCTGATTAACGTCTTCAAAGAGGAAGAGGTTTGGCGAAATGCACAACAGTCTCCACGAGAAGGTCTTACGGGTGTATGAACACAGTGTCTGGGTGGGTGTAAATGTGAAATTGTGGCATGAGTACCTACACTCCAGTCTCATGAGGCGTCTGCTACCTAACACACCTGGTCGTCTTTGACTTCTGAAACATTACGGCGCTTCTGATCTAACAATCTGCTTTCTTTTATCATTCTCTGCCTCAGATTTGAAGATCCCTTAATTTTCGAGCCCCCTAGATATCTAGAGATATTCACCCATAGATCTAGGCATCATTCTGAAAATACTGAGCAGACTCCTTAATGAAAGATCTGGTCTTGTTTTAACATCAACTGTCTAATGCATTCTGACTATGAAATCTGACCCCTTATACAATAACAAAAGTTCTTGAGGGTGAGTAAAAGCAGTAAAATCTGATAGGGTCAGTAAAATCTGACCCGTTCTGTCTAGGAGATCTGACCCCTTATACCCTAAAGCTCTGAGCCCCTCTGCCCTAATGATCTGAACAAATTCTGCCCTGAAGATCTGACCCCATCCGTAAGGGCAGAAGGGGTCAGATCTCCTTGTGAAAAGGGGTCTCATCTTAATGGTATAACGTTGTCAGGGTCCACCTTTTGGGTGGAAGGGGTCAGATCTTTCGAGAAGGTGGGTTCAGATCTCCCTAAAGATCAGATCCTATCTGCCCTGAAGATCTGATCCCTTCTGAGGTGGAGATCTGACCAATTATGCCCTCAAGATCTGATCTGTTCTGACCAGGAGATTTGACCAATTATGCCCTAAATATCCAACCCCTTCTGACTAGAAGGCCTGACCCCTTTCTGCCCTAAAGTTCTGCCCTCTTCTGCCCTGAAAATTTCCCCTTTTCTGACTAGGATCTTCTTTTTCTACTAATTAGGCAGTGGTGCTTAACGGTTAAGGCTCTGGGTCACTAATCAGACTGACACTATTGCGCCCTTCAGCAAGGCCCTTAACCCTGTTTGCCTCCAGGCAGCACTGTATCAAGACTGAACCTTCTTTTCCTTACTTCTGTTTCTTTAATTTTCACCTTGAGACATGCCCCACTTTTCCCTGAATCTCTCGGAGGGAGACGATCTACCTCCCTCCTGCCTCAGACATCTAACCCCTCTGTCGTATTAATCTGCTCCCCCTTGCATTAATGATTTGAAACCTGAAGTTTGGAGATTTGTTTCCTCTTCTTTCAAAGATCTTCTGACCTATAGATCTGCGCTCCATCCGTTCCGCTGCCGTCCCCTTTGCACATTAGTAATCTGATCTTTTATTCACCGTATCTGATTCTTTTTCGTCTCGGAGGAGTCAGATTCTTTCAGCTTTACCGATCCGACCTGTCTTGCCACCTGCTTCTTTATAGATTTGACCGAGGTTCTGTCAGAGGTTCTGGGTACCTTCTGCTGAAGTGATCGTTCCCATTATGCCCAGGTTTCTTTTTCCATGAGTGATGGAAGATCAAAGATCATGAGGCCTTAGAGATCAAATCCTTTGTTGGTGATTTTGGGCCCCTATAGTTGAAGATTTGATTGTTGTTATTATTATTATTATTATTATTATTATTATTATCTCACATCTTTCTCCTTGTGTAGTGCCATTCGTAGGATCCTAATTCATTTACCTACTTATCATAAACCATGAAGCACGCAGCAAACTTTTTGTGACATTGACAACTCATTTCAAGGAAAACAAAAAGGATTATAAAAATGGAAATTTTGTCAAACGACTAGACAGAGAGCCGAGTAAAGAACAAAAAGCTACATCTCCAACACCACATCTGAAAAGCTGCGCACATCCATGCCTCATTCAGCTTCGACCAGCATTCCTAACGATGATCTTAATGGTTTGACGATTTTAATGAGGTTTTTGAAAACAGACACAGACGATAATTACCTGGGAGAAGCAATCGCGTTCTCTCGAGAGCTTAATTATCTTACATGCAAAGAAAAGGCTCCTTTGATATGTTTGGAAAATAGTGTGTTTGTTTACATACGGACAAAGCCACGGGTCATAAACCATCCCGCTTAGAGCCGCTTAACGAGCTAAACGAGGGGTTTTACCTTTTGTGTGTGTTTGAAAAAACGAAAAACCCTGCTCACTTTGTGCTGTGTGTGTACGTGTGGGTGTGTGTCAATGCTATTCAGTAAAGGTTTTTTAAATAGCTGCTGTCATTGGAGAGAGGAAAAGAGATGGCAAGACAAGGGGAAGAGAGGTAACAATGAGAGAGAGAGAGAGAGAGAGAGAGAGACAAAGCCAGAGAAAGCAATATATATTTTACTACCTTAAATTAAATTTTCTTGGAAAGAGTTGTTTTTGCTCATAAACTTTTGCTCGAAACACACACACATGCACACACACGCACCTCAGTGCTTGTTTGTGTTCCTCTTTTAGCAGCAGGTTCTCGTAAAGTGTACCACATTGTCGCACTCTTGCATTATTTGTTTTATGATTTATTGCTTTATTTAACTTTTTATTATAACGTCTCACAGCACAGAGGAACGCCACCCGGGTGCTCTCTCTCACACACACACACACACACACACACACACACACACACACACACACACACACACACACACACACACACGATACAGGGTACAAGTAAACCTTACATGTTTTAATTAACTGTGCGTGTTTTTACACCTGTGTATGTTAATGGCGTCAGAAGAAGAACAGATGTGTACAGCTGTGTAACGATACACTCCGGTCAGGTCCAGGGCAGCACAATTTAGATTCTGCTCAATCCTAAGATTTTTTGGAATAAACTTCAGAAGTAAAAAAATATATATATGTAAGGGTGTAAGCTGAATACGGGGCATCTTGTGTCTCTGTAAAAACCATCTAAATAAAACATTCCTAAGAGCAGAAGTTTAAGCCTCAGTTATTCGTCACATGAACCTTACAGCGCGGTGAAGTGATATTTTCACATCTCCCAGGTTTGGAAGATGGGGACAGAGTGCAGGGTCCATCAGGATATTGGTGTTGGTACTTGAAGCCCAGACCTGCAAATCAGTAATCCAGAGCCTTAAGCATTCGAGCCACCTCTTTAGATTTTGCTGAGAGGTTTGTTTTACAGTGTGGAGCTCCAAAGTCTCCTAAAATGCCTGGTTTCCGCCACCTCCAGTGTTGCTTAAAAGCTAGCAATGAGCCATTTGTAACCCCTACATATGCTTGTTGGGTAACTGTATAACATGAGCCGTGGTTGTAGTTCGGAGTTGTCAGGGTCACCTGGGCAGAAACAAGAAAGTTTTTGCCTTAAGAACTGAAATTTTACAAAACATTTGCCTCGGCATACGAAGCATTTTCAGCATAAGAGCGAACTAACCGAGCTGAACTGGCTAAGTTACGTCCAGGAGCCGCTCAAAACCTGCCCGTGTCAGTGGAAAGCCAAGTCAAGCAAGTTCACTTTTTGTTGTGTTTTGTGTAAGATTTAGTGAGCCGTAGCACCACGGCTCCCAGGAATAGCATGTGCGAGAAAGTTATCAAGGACGGAAAAGCAAGAAGAAAAGGGAGCCGCTTTCAGTTTTAAAAGCAGCCGGTGCCGAGAGGAATCATAAATTAAGGTCAAGTGAGGTTTAATGTCTATTTATTTCAAATTTTACTTCATGTACATGTCTTTTCTAAATGATTGAATTGTTCTTATATAACAAATACGATTATAGTGTTGGAAATTGCCAATATCGGTAATATTTCTGGGTGGCTGGTACGGATTATCTACGTTTACATTATTTCCGATGGGACAATGTGTTTCACAATACAAACTTTCCGTATTTTTCCTTTCCTGACATGAACAGCGCGATTTTATCGCGATTTTAGGAAGCGAAAGGTTTCATGCTGCGTGATTAGGGTGAGGTTTTATGATCCATTCTCCAAATGTTGTTCGGCATCTCGATTAAATCTCATCCGATTTACGTGCAATATTTTTTTCCCAATCATTATACAATCAAGATCTTTTTTTTTTTTTTTTTAAGTAAATGACTTTCTCACAGTTTGGTTCATCCTTTGATGAGGTAATGATTTTTTTATTTATTTCATTGGTTCGCCTGTTTTATTTATCGCCATTGCCACGACCATGTTTTTTTTTTACACTCTTAAATTTGAGAAACTAAACTAAAAGTTCCACCAGTGTGTCGCTAGCTTTATTAATTATATTGTGGAAATTCTAAAGGCTCATTTAATCTGTTAATGATTATTATTATTATTATTATTATTATTATTATTATTATTTGTAATATTATTAGTCATAGTTTTAATATTATCAGCTCTGAATGCTTTTATTTTCTCTGCCGCTTTCCTCTGTGTTTAAACCAGTCTAAACCAGCCCTAACTGGTCAGAACCGCTTTCTGCAGCTATGTTTTTTTTTTCTACCTATAATAAAACTGCCGTTCTTTATTTACCCGTTTTTATCTGTTTATCTCTGTCCGCCCCCTGTCCCTCGTTCATCCCCTTTCTGTCCGTCCCAATTCAGAGCTCACTTAGTTAAAGCAAAAAATGCTCCCTCGTTCCCTCCCTCTGTCCGATTTCCTTCTGTACTCTCTTTTCAGCACAATCCGTCTCGCACCTAATCTCTCCTCTCTACTCACCCCAATGCTGCCTTTTTTCCGCTCCTTTTCTCTTCGATTCTCTTTTTTTAAAGAGCATTTTGAAACGTTTTCAACGAGGATCATGTAGAAGATTCAGTAACATGTACAGTAGCAGAGCACAGAGAACATTCTAGAGAAATGTGAAACGGAGTTCTTTCTGGAAGGTATTGCTCTGTGCATTCTGGGACAAAAAGTCTAAGACAAAAACGTAGAAAGTTCCGAAATATGTTGGTGTGTTGTGAGCGTTCTACACTAATGTGGTACAATCTGAAGCATGGAACGTTCTGGAAAAAAAAAAATTCTAGGAACAAATTTTGATTCAAGATCATGTAGAAATTTCTACAAAATATAAGACATTCAGAAAAGCAATTATGTTTGTGGAATGTTGGTAGAATTTTGAACCGTTTGGGGAAATTCTGAAATCTGAAGATTATTCTGGAAGAGAAGAGTATAATGTTAGGCTTTTTTCTCAGAATTTTACATAAAATGTTACGTAAAGAACATTTGGGAAATGTGAATGATGTAGAACATGGATGTAAAACAAGTAAAAAATTGTATTTCTATTTTTTTTATTTTAAAACATGCAGAATATTCTGAAACATTAAAAAGTTAGGACGTTTAGAACATTCTGGAAAACAGTTTTTAAAAAAATGTCTAATGTTCTGACATAAGAAGGATTCGAGTCCTGTCTGGAATGTAGTGAGCATTTGAGAATCATTCTGAAGCAAAGAAAAAAAAAACACAGTGGGTATTCCTCAGGTCAATATCGATGCTTCTGGATAGAAATCTAGAACATTCCATGGCATTCCGGGATGTGTGGTTTGTCCAGAAACCTGTGGAAAAGTGTTGAACCTGTAGAATCTTTCTGAAATATTAAAAAGCCAATGACAGAGTGTAGAGAGCGCTCTGTAAGGCGTTTAGATGTGTACAGTATACTGTATGTACAGCTGTGGTGTGTAGAGTTGATTCATGATTAGAGGCCATGAAACGATTCGGATCATGAAGAACATTCCAGAAAGTCATTTCTTTATTGTGTGGAATTTTTATGGAACCTTTTTTTCCCAGCATGTTCACTATTTTGTGATTTGTACTGTATGCATTATAGCAAAATATAACATTTTGCCCCATGGAATGTTGGAAAGTTCTAGAGCTTCATCTAGAGCGTGTGAATCTTTCAGAGACCTTAAGAAGCCAGGGTGTATCTCCGTGGCTGATGTAGATGCCTCCTGAACAGTGATCAAGACTGTAGCAAACCATGTTGATTGTCCAGTGTCTCACTCGCTCTATCTTTCTCCCTCTCTCACACACACACACACACACACACACACACAAATGATTTTCTTGTTTTGCATCACTATACGCCTACACATCTTCCTGCTGCTGTTAAAAAACTGCAGAGACTCTCTCTATCTGTCTGTCCATCTCGCTGTCTGTCTCTGGTTGTCTCGGCACTTCAGCCACCATCATCTGCAATGCAGCAGAGGAGAACGAATATCGGAGAAAAACAACAGGATCGAAATAAGAAACGCCAATCATCATCTAACACATTACTAACACAAAACAGGGGAAAAAACACAAAACACAAAGAGCAAAGCAATCAATAAAAAACAATCTGCTGAAACGCTTTCATTTTTTAAGAAAAAGTGACACAGAATTATAGACTGAAGCGGACCGCCAGAGCGCGCGAGCGACGCAGGACGAGATCAATTAGACGTGTTTCCTGAAGGACCAGCTCTCTGACTTCATGCAGCTGAACATACTCCAGTGATAAAATCTAGCTTAAAAATGTATGATTAAGAATCCTCTCAAGTGCTTAACAAGTTCGGGAGGAAAATGTGTTTCGGAAAAATAGAGAATAGAGGAGGAAAAAGATGAGCTGTGACATTAGCAGTTCAGTGAAAGAGCTACGATCTGAAAGGGAAGAAGATTTCCGGATTAAAATGGCTCATATCAGGCACACTGGGCGAGAGGGGAAAAAGTCATTTTTCACGTTGAATAAAAACTAAACTCATGTGGAGCATAATCCTGCAGAACCGTCTGGAATGTATGTGAACAGATGTGGTGTGTAGCATGCATAGAACTTTCTGGATTGTTTAGAACCTTAGGGAATCCATGGTACCTTCTGGAATGTGTAAAGATTTCTGGGTATGCGTGCGGTATTTCCTGGAACATGTAGAGCACTGACCCTCTGCTCAGTCGTGGACTGTTTCAGATCTCCTGGTGCTTCAGGAATGCGCAGAACGTTCTGGAATGTATGGGCCGCTCCCAAACACAACGTATGGTCTCGGACCTTTCTGGACCATGTAGTGTAATTCTGGAATTATTTCATATTGCGGAACACATCATGTGGTACTTGGGGAAAGAGTCATGGAAGGTCGGAGCCCATCAGAACATGCTGAATGTGTAGAGTATTCCAGGAGGCAGGGAGAACTCTGGAATGTACAGATGTGTGGTCTGGAATGTTTTATTATATATAACATGCAATGCAGTCTGGAATCTAATTTATTCTGGAACATGAAAACAATTTGGGAAAATGTATTATGCCTAATATTACAGGACATGTGGAACTCATGGATCATAAAAGAACCTGAGTTATCATCTAGATTATATGGATCATTCCAGGACATGAGCCACAATATGGAATGTACAGATTATTCCTGAATGTGAGCCACAATCCAGAATGGACAGATCATTCCAGAACACAAGATACCATCATCAATCATGAGCCTCAATCTGGCATATTCAGTTCTTTCCCAGATATGAGCCAACATGCAGTGGACTCTCTAACATTCACATTCCAAAACACCTGTACCTTCTTGATTCTGTATCCTCTTGCAGAACGTTCCATATATTCTGGAATACTCCATATTATGGAACATGTGATGCACAGACTATTCAAGAGCATGGGATGTGATTGTACATCCTGGTTTAGCTCTAGATTAACTAGGACTCGAGGACCCTGGAGCGTTCATTAGAACATTCAAAGTGCTATGGAACTTCCTGAAACCTGCTAAGAATAATAATGACCTTATATGTAATATTAGTAAACTGAATCCAGTGTGAGCGCGGTCACACAGCCAGATAGATCCACTGGTCGTTAGCATACAGCATGCAGCGATGCGTGCCGTCAGTGACACCGGCGATCAGTCTGAGGGCGGAGTGATGAACAGAAAATCCAGGGGCTGAGTGTGGGAACTGGAGCGTGCCGCTTAAACACATCGCCGTAATCATGACCGGACAGGACGCCGCCTCAGCCATCAGCGCCCTGCTGGGAACTGAAACTTTTAGAAGAATTTCACAATATTACTTTGTGTAAGTGCGTGTGTGTGTGTGTGTGTGTGTGTGTGTGTGTGTGTGTGAGAGAGAGAGAGTATAAGAGAAAGAAATATATTTTAGATTTTATTTTAGGGTGTATACATTTTTCTACTACATACTGTATTTTGGAGAAAGTTTGGTCATAAAATAAACAAATATATAATAAAATAAAACTTGTTTGGACTCAGCTTGAGATTCAACATAACTGGACTCAAAACTGAGTCTTGAGGAACACCTTCAGTCATTTTCCATAAGAAATAAATAAAAATAAGAATAACAGATAAATACATGAATGAATTAAAATATAAATTAATAAAAAATATTTTAATACATTATTGAATTCATTGATTTAAAAAAAATATATATATATATATATATATATTTTATATATTTCTGTACAATATAAAACCATGTAGACTTTTTAAAATCCTGTTTTATGAAGTGACCTTAGTTGCTTAGAAATAAATATTTTCAAAGATAAAATGATATTTTATTAGCCTTAAAATTTCCCACAGCAGAATCTGCCGTTATTAGCAGATAAAAGCCGCACATTTTCGCGTTATGGATGAAATTACAAAGCAACAGCAAAGCTAATAACACCAAATAAATTAGATGACCTTATATGGAATTGGAAATATAAGCCAATTCAGCATTTTAATAAGTGTTTAATAAGAATCAAAGTTTTAAAACAATAAAATGGCATGAAACATCTGCAGTCGGTGTGATCTTGACACCAGCGCTATTAAGTACAGAAAGCTAGCAGACGCTGGTTTGAAGTTCTGCACCAAATCTAAATCTTTACTAAACTGGTAAAATCCTGAATCTGAATCTCTTCACTCTCCTTTACAGGTTCAAGACGGACACGTGTGTGAGATGTGCGATGATCTAGACATGCGCTAAAACATAGCTTCACGGAGGCTAACCTCGGATGCTAAGCACGTCCCGGCTGATAGACTACGTTCAGGGTGAAGACGCTGAAAATTTTATTTCGGGATAAAGTTTTCTGTCTTTCAGCAGCGATTTCACTTCAAGTCGGCTTCTAAAATGTTTATTTAAAATGTTTAAGATGCACGGCGGCGTCCGAGCGGAGGGATTTTACTGAAATAATCCGATGCTAATTCAGTATGCGGAATCTCGGCGGTGTAGCTAATATCGCTAAGTGCAAAATCAATCAGGAACAGCTCATTATTATTCCGTACATCTTCAGGCTTAACTAAACACTCCTACACACACACACACACACACAGGTCACACTCAGAGATGCCGCTGACTCTGAAATCTCCTGCTGCTTCATTAAGGACACACACACACACACACACACACACACACACACACAGTGCAACTCTATAACAATGATGGACTAAAGCCTTAAATTTCAGATTGTATTAGATGAGAATGACAGGTGTGTGTTTGTGTGTGTGTGTGTGTGTGTGTGTGTGTGTGTGTGTGTGTGTGTGTGTGTGTGTGTGTGCGCGGGTTAAAGCGAGCTCTCCAGGAGGATCCACCTTGCCAAACATCTGCTACATAAAGAAAAGCCAAATTTAAATCTGGGCCAAGGAACCACACACACAAACGCACATTCCACTAATGGATTGCATATGTGTGTGTGTGTGTGTGTGTGTGTGTGTGTGTGTGTGTGGTGTGTGTGTGTGTGTGTGTGTACAGCGCTGATGTTTAATTAAAGCGGATAGCACTGAGAATATTAATAATGTTGTTATACTGTATGTCTAAGACAGATTACGTAATGCAGAAATACTCGATGCTGATTGGTTGGCAGGTTCTCGTCGTTTTCTCACAGTCCAGTTTCTTCGCGAGTAGACGAGCCCGTGTGTTTATATAACATTGTTTTAAAAAGGAGCCTCCATTGTTGAACCCCCCCCCCCCCCCCCCATAAAAATAAGAAATTCTAAATTCTAAAGGGGCGGGGCTTATACAAGAGCTCGGGCCAATCAGCGAGTGTCTCTCAAGACCCGTGACGCTACAAGTGTAACGTGACTGACAGAGAGAGAGTCATAAAATAACAAGACTGCAGGGTTAAACATCTCTCACACACACACACACACACACACACACACACACACACACACACACAATGTGCTGCTGGCAGTAATAAGACGTCCTGCTGAGGCCATGATGAATTTCGGTTCTCTGAAGTCAACCAGTGTATTAGAGGACTCTCACTCTGTGTGTGTGTGTGTGTGTGTGTGTGTGTGTGTGTGTGTGTGTGTGTGTGTGTGTGTGTGCGTGCGTGCGTGCTAGGCAGTGTGTTATATATCATAAAATATGTGTGTTGATAAAGGTCAGAGCTGCTGCACATCCATACATTTATTACACACACAGGTGCCTGCTGGGCATGTGTGTGTGTGTGTGTGTGTGTGTGTGTGTGTGTGTGTGTGTGTGTGTGTGTGTGTTTGTGAGCGAGAGAGAGAGAGTGAGAGAGGGTTTCTTATTTTGGCCAACTTGCCAGATTTCAGAACATCATCATGTGACCTTGACAAAGACCAATCAAACAAAGTGAACAGGAAAGATTCATCTCGCTGAGGAGTCGTTTTCAGACATGAGGAGTCGTTTGATGAGCTGAGGAGTCATTTACATGTGGCTCATTTACACAGAGTCATTTATTGATCTGAGGAATCATTTAGTGGTGAGTGATTCACTGAGGAGTCGTTCACTGAGAACTGGTTTATTCAGGAATGAGTTACTGGAGGTCAGTTACTGAGGAGTGTTCAGCCGGAGTCGTCTGATGATTTCTGTGTGTGTGTGTGTGTGTGTGTGTGTGTGTGTGGTTGACTTGTGCAGGTGATAATAAAGACAGAGCGACCCTGGCGGACCCCACACGGGGAGGTTGCAGTGGAAGGTGATTGAGTTTAGTTCAGTTTTAGAGTCGAGACTTTAAACGGCGCTCAGGGAGCGAGAGCTGCACCGCGCGCGGGTCCGACACGCCCACCACGCCAGCCACGCCCACCACCTCTGACCTGGAGCAGGAAAAGGGACATAAATACTGCGTAGAGAGGAAAATATTTCATTTACATTTGGACAGTTTTTTTTTTTCCAGAATGTGTGTGTCGTGCTTATCTGTCTCAAGCAGTATTTATCTTTTCGACCGTCGTTATGACTTCACCCCCTTGTGTGTGTGTGTGTGTGTGTGTGTGTGTGTGTGTGTCTTTCATCTCGGTTTTATAAAGAAGTCTTAATAACGTATGGGACATCCTGTCACCCTGTGCTACGTCCTGTCACTACGATGTGTCAAACTGTCATAAAGTGGTGTCTCCATCTCACACACACACACACACACACACACAGATGTTTCAGCAGGACTCCTTTGGGTCAGAGTGAGTGACGTGCTGATGGCTGATGGCTGATGCTAA
>CM059212.1:1795254-1817754 GCA_030347435.1 Clarias fuscus
TAAGGAGATTTAAAATGACTGCAGCTGTTAAACACATTATCACAGCCTGTAAAGATCGCACTGAACCGCCAACTCTGTGGAAGAGAAAATGTAATCTGGGAAAAAAAAAACAAAGCTATGTTTAATAGTGAAAGTAAGAGCATTTACACACACACACACACACACACACACACACACACACACACACACACACTGTGATGAGAACTCACAGGATTGGGACTAAACAGCTGTGTGTCTGTAAGAAAACCACTTGTTAGTGAGACACATCAGAAAAAAAGGCTTCAGTTTGCTAAAGTTTGGACTTGGGAAAAGGTCATGTGACCTTATGAGTCCAGACTCAGTCTATACCAGAGTGATGGGCGTGTCAGGGCAAGAAGGGAAGCACATGAAGTGATGCACCCATCATGCATAGTGTCCACTGTACAAGCGTCTGGAGACAGTGTTATGATCTGGGGTTGCCGCAATTCGGCGCGCGCCGTGTCGCGAAATCCCACAAGCAACATTTGGGAATTTAAGTAAATGTGTTGTGCTTCACTGAATATCCACCAGATGGAAGGACTTTATCTAAAAGCCAGACCAAGTACAACAAAGAATTGTGTATAATTAGTTAGCCTAAAACAATATTGTTTCCAATGCTGATGCAAACATGAATTTTATTTTGTTTTACAATAGATTTTTCATGATGAATGTGTGTATTTGTGCTTCATATTATGTTCATAATAATGAAATGAGATGCCCAAAATCATGGTTTTAAAATTCATAATAAAAAGTTTCTTATATAGGTTTTGTAATGTCTTAACAGGGACAAAACAATGAAGGACATGGCAATGCCACAGTTTAAATGGTCTTAAAATTAATTTAATTTTCTGATAGTAGGCCATCTGATAGTGTTAACTATGCGAATGTCCTGATTCGTGAAAATGCCAACATGTCTTCGTTAAAACGTAAAAATGTGTCAACATTGAGCAGCATCAGAAGACATGAATGAACAAATAATATAAGTAAATATTCTTATATGAACACAAAGTGCTTCTGGCTTTTTATAATAATAATCATCATCTGTTTTTTTTTGCTGTTTGTGTCCAGCATTGAATAATTATTTCATCCATTATTTGACCGACTGGAAATAACAGCTGGAATGTGATTGTGAATTTATGTCTGAAGTAAAGCTGTTCATCAGCGAGCGAGAACCCGCGGCTCGTACTTTCACTTTGCAAAAGGCAGCGTTTTGATCAAAAGGCTGATAAACGCGTGTGATTTATCGATAACAATGCAGACATTCTCCCCCGGAACGTCATCGCGTCTCGCAATAATGCAGGTCAAACGTTATACACCTGTCCATACATAAAAGGGAATATTTAAACATATACGCAAAATGTATTTCACTTAAATATTACAGACTAAAACAAGGAAAGTAGACGTGCTGAGCTTCAGTTCATTGTGATGCGGACAAAAGCACACATTCATCATGAAAGATCTATTGTAAAACAAAAACAAAATCCTGTTTGCTTCAGCATTGGGAACAATATTGTTTAAGGCTAACTTTATTCTTAATTATACACTTTTCTATTCTTTGTTGTACTCCGTCTTTTTGCACACGCGCGCGCTTGGGCATCTTCACATTTCAACAGAAAATAATAGTGGGCTGGTAGGCACGTCATTTTTTGTATTTTTCATATAAGTTAAAGTTATATATAATAAATTAATAATCGCGTTTTTGTTACATTTGTGCACTCAGGTGTTTTTCAGTGTCTATACTACCATATCAGATATTTGTGTCTAATACGGCTTCATTCATATTTTACAACATTACATGCAGTTTGCAATTTACTTGATCCTGCTGAATCTCTTCTCACGTTTCATTCACGATAGGTGTGAATTTATCAAACTGGCTGCGCTGTTGGTAAATACTGTGGGGGGGGGGGGGGGGGGGGGGGTTTAGATGAATTAACAAGACAGAAATTTATTACCCCAGCAAAGCATAAAATAGATTTTTTTATTTTTTATTTAAAATGTTTAATGATAGCAATTTAATTAGACTTCATAGTTGATTTGGATACTTTTCTTTTTATTTACTGTATGGACATACAGGTGTATTCAGCTTTTTCTGGAGAATAAACAAACCCAGTCGATTGTCTTGAAAGTCTTGAGCAGTGGTGGACTGGCCATCTGGAGCCCCATGAAACATTCACTAAAATGCAATTCTTATGCACACGAAAATAATAAACTACATAGCAAAAAATATATTATATTATATTATGACTTGAATGAATCGGCTCGTGTTGGAAAAGCCAGCGTTTATCTAGCGAGTAGCCTGTACTGTATATTTGTGTTTGTTGCATTTCCGGCGGCGTATGTCTGCATTTCTATTGGTAAATCGTATGCGTTTATCAGCCTTTTGATCAAAACGCTGCCTTTTGTAACGTGAAAGTGCGAGCCGCGGGTTTACACGGGACAATTTTAAATGAATTTTAGATTCATTTTAAAGCACGATTTAGGGCATCTCATTTCATTATTCTGAACATAACTTGTGAATTACACTCGAAAAATATCAAATCCAACTATGAAGATGAACCGAGCGGGCGGTAGAGCTCTGATTAGACCACATAGGAAATAGGCTCAACATCCCGGAGCCCAAACCTCATTTACATTCCATTTTAAATATTTTAATTTTCAAAAAATATTGTAAGTAAACAACATGGCACAAGTTTAGAAAAGTTTAGAAAAGCTGGCACTGTTCTTATACCGCTCCTTGTCAGGGTAAATTTCCATGTACTGTAAAACAGGTATGAATATGTGTATGAATAAACCGAGATGCGCGTTTCTTAGCCCCACCCCCATGAAAACGGCGACTTCAGGGAAAGGCTCCCCGCGAGAAGTTGTGCGCGGACCACTGAGCTTCTACTGATTCTAAAATTAACATTGTTACTGTTTTTTTATCCCTGCAATGGATGAGTCTGAGAATTTATTTACCATAACCTTTGTTGTATTGTTTGTAATCACTCTATACACAACCTATAATTTTTTTAGGCTATTTTACAAATGGAATATTTTTATATTACACTCTAAAAACTGCTGGGTTAAAGTGCTGGGTTATTTTATTTGACTTGACCAGTGGGTAAATTCGCACTCTTGCTGGGTCGACACGTTCCATTTGATTTAGTAGATAGAACCATTTTGTTTGGCAAAATGTATTTAACTTCACACAATGTAAATACAGTAGATTGCCTGTTAGAAATACTCCAAATGAAATTAATCCGCTGTTTTAACCATTCCAGAGAGAGGTTTCAGAAGTTCTTTCCGAGGTGTGGCTGTGTTGGGCGGGTACATGAGCTCAGAGCGCCTGCGGATTGTCTGGAGCTCAAATCTCTGAAAACGTCGTGTTTTGAAACCAGTGAAAATTGCAGCGCTTCTAGATAAAACATAATCAACCTGTCCATAAATAAAAATTTATATTTAGGCCTATACGTGAAATATATTTCACTTAAACATTACAGATTCAAACAAGGAAACAAGACGCTGAGCTTCAGAAATAACACAGAATTTTGACCCAGCAGAAACAACCCAACGATGTGTTTACAGAAACGCAACTCCTTTCACTTTGCAAAAGGCAGTGTTTATTGTTTAGTGTATATTTAAAGCGCATGTACACAATAAAACAATATTGTTTTAGGCTAACTTATCATACATTTTTTGTATTCTTTGTTGTACTTCGTCTTTTTGCACGCATGCGCGGGTGCGTTACAATAATAATAATAACAATAATAATAAATTCACAGCAATACTACTATTACTACTAACAATAATAATAATAATAATAATAATAATACTGAATGGAGAACGCACAGTCAAAGAAGATTCATCATTGAAGGAGAGAAGAAAATGAAGAATAAATATCAGAATTTACAGTTTGAGCTCGACACGTTTATGAGCTCTGTCGCTTGCTGTCAATGGACGCCTAAGAGAGATTAACACATTTTCAGCTTTAGTAGACACACAATACCTCAGATTGAAACATGACTGCCCCCTACAGGTAATGGACGTCATTTTCACAGCTTCACGCGCACTGCTACGGCAGCTCGCGAGATCCCTGTTCTCGAAACGTGTGTTCTTAATGGACAGTTCTGTATATACTAATTACATATAATTACTGTTGTAATTTAGAATTTCTGTAGTTTAAAGGTGAGATTGTGTGTGTGTGTGTGTGTGTTAGGGACAAAAAACAAGTAACACCATGCAAAACGTTTTGGATTAAAATGTTAAATTCTAAGTATTAAAACAGCAAAGAATCAATGGAAACTCTGAGGAATCAGAATTTGACTCCGCCCACATCTCCAGCCCCAGGCGTCCCCTGGTCCCCTCATCAGATCCGACTCCGCTCCTCTTCAGCAGCAGCAGCAGGAGGAGCAGCAAAGAAACGGCTGCGCTCGATCCGGGAGCATTCCTCATTTTTCTGTGAGAATGAATCGGAGCTCAGGTCACGTAAACACACTCGGCACGCCGCGGTGCTGAAGTCTGACGCTTTCACAAAAAGCCTCTGTGATGAATTTCTTAAATGGAGTGAAATTATTTCTGAGTGCAGTCACTGTTTAAAAAAAATAATTACTGCTTTCTATTTTTAAATGAATAATTTCACCTTTGCTCTGACCAAACGCTCCAAATATTATTGCCAGCATTCGCCGGGTTTATAATTAGCATTAATTTAATAAGATTTTACACTAGTGACACTAAAATACATAAATAAATTATTATAAAGAGACCAGGGCTGTTGAAAAAACATCCAATTAGATCACAGAGCTGCTTAAGCAAATGGTGTTTAATGATCAGTTTGGGACATTTATGGGCTTTCATGGACATTTTGGGACATTCATGGGGTTTGACGGACAGTTTGGACGTTTATGAGGTTTGATGGACAGCTTGGACATTTATGAGGCTTGATGGACAGTTTGGATGTTTGAGGTTTGATGGACAGTTTGGATGTTTGAGGTTTGATGGACAGTTTGGATGTTTGAGGTTTGATGGACAGTTTGGGCATTTATAAGGTTTAATGGACTGATTGGCACGTTTATGAGGTTTGATGAACAGTTTAGACATTTATGGGGTTTGACTGACAGTTTGGACTTTTATGAGGTTTGACGGACAATTTGGACGTTTATGGGGTTTGATGGACAGTTTGGGACGTTTATAAGGTTTGACGGACAGTTTGGACATTTATGAGATTTGATGGACAGTTCGGACATTTATGATGTTTGATGGATATTTTGGGACATTTATGGAGTTTGAAGGACAGTTTTGGACATTTATGAGGTTTGATGGACAGTTTGGATGTTTGAGGCTTGATGGACAGTTTGGACATTTATGAGGTTTAATGGACTGATTGACACGTTTATGAGGTTTGATGAACAGTTTAGACATTTATGGGGTTTGACTGACAGTTTGGACTTTTATGAGGTTTGACGGACAATTTGGACGTTTATGGGGTTTGATGGACAGTTTGGATGTTTATGAGGTTTGATGGACAGTTTGGATGTTTATGGGGTTTGATGGACAGTTTGGACATTTATGAGCTTTGTCGGACAGTTTGGGACATTTTTTAGGTTTGATGGACAGTTTGGATGTTTACGAGGTTTGATGGACAGTTTGGACGTTTATGGGGTTTGATGGACAGTTTGGGGTTGTTTAAGAGGTTTGATGGACAGTTTGGACATTTATGAGCTTTGACAGATAGTTTGGGACATTTTTGAGGTTTGATGGACAGTTTGGACGTTTATGGGGTTTGATGGACAGTTTGGGGTTGTTTAAGAGGTTTGATGGACAGTTTGGACATTTATGAGCTTTGACAGATAGTTTGGGACATTTTTGAGGTTTGATGGACAGTTTGGACGTTTATGGGGTTTGATGGACAGTTTGGGGTTGTTTAAGAGGTTTGATGGACAGTTTGGACATTTATGAGCTTTGACAGATAGTTTGGGACATTTTTTAGGTTTGATGGACAGTTTGGACGTTTATGGGGTTTGATGGACAGTTTGGGGTTGTTTAAGAGGTTTGATGGACAGTTTGGACATTTATGAGCTTTGACAGATAGTTTGGGACATTTTTGAGGTTTGATGGACAGTTTGGACATTTATGAGCTTTGACAGATAGTTTGGGACATTTTTGAGGTTTGATGGACAGTTTGGACATTTATGAGGTTTCATGGACAGTTTATGGACAGTTTGGATGTGAATGGAGTTTCCTGCACAGTTTTACATTTTGCACTCATAAACTTCAAGCTTTAAAATTAACGAAGAATTGAAAAGTTAAAAAACTTTTTAGCTGATTCTTGGGAATGCAGTGTCTGGATCAAATAATTAAAATGGAATTGTGTTATACATATTTCATTTCACCAAACGCAGGTTGTTGTTTTTTTATGTTGCCTACGCGTCTGACGCTTTGATTTTGCTCGAGCTTTATTTTGTAATTTAATGTGCATTTCTGCTGCAGCTGCAATAACACCTGCTGTGCATATCAGACCGAAGTGAGTGATATTCGTCAGGGTTTGTGACGAATACATGGCAGACAGTAATATCACATCAGACCTGCATCGTAATCAGATTGTCTTCTGATGTGAATGATGCAATATAATCTCACTGTCTCTCGAAGACGAAGGAGGAAATGCGATTTGGTAAATTGTGCTCAGCGATGTGCATTGATTTTCATAAACTCGCATTTAAATAAGACGAATGTACATGAGGGTTCGTAATACTGTAAATGCCCTTCCCTGTGTGTCTGTGTGTGTGTGTGTCTGTGTGTGTGTTATGCTTTCATGCCTCTGTGCTACAGTAAAAGGTGCACTCTGGATTATTTGGGACAAGCTCTGTTGCCATAGTGACCATCCAGGGTTAACGATCCTTCACTGAGTTTGTGTGTGTGTGTGTGTGTGTGTGTGTGTGTGTGTGTGTGTGTGTGTGTGTGTGCGCGCGTGCTTGTGTACATCAGTAAACTTCACACTGTGTGCATGGCAAGAAGTTGTGTGTGTGTGTGTGTGTGTGTGTGTGTGTGTGTGTGTGTGTGTGTGTACTCCTGCGGTGAATCTTAAAATGGCAATTACCAACAACACCTGAGACACAAGTGAGAGTGCAGAGAGCTGAATCACTCTTAATCTCTTCAGCAGCATCCATCCATCCCTCCATCCCTCCCTTCTCTTCTCTTCTCTCTGTCTCTCAGTCTGATCTTTTCCTGTGTTGTCTGTTCTAATTGTGTAAGACGCTTCTCTCCTCCCGTTCCTTGCTTTCTCCTGGAGATGATCGAGGGCGAGTGCTGATCTATCACTCAGGATCGATTTGTGATGGAGGTCTGATTGCGTTAGCGTCAGACGCCGGGTCGTTCTCGGCGTTCGCGGAGTACACAGCGATCCGAGCTCCAGTGCGTTAGCAGAGAGCGCAGACCGAGATAATCTGCTTTAAAATTAATTTCTCCGCGTCTCGGCGGAGGAAGCGCAGAAAGACGAGATGGCGTTTTAATAGCGCGGCTTCCAGCGTGGACTCCAATCTGTTCCAAACTTCTTAATGAACGACTCGGAAAACGCTTTTAAAACCTCTCACCTCACACACACACACACACACACACACACACACTGAAACCCACACGTTTGCTGCTTGCCTTTCGATGTTTCTTCTCTCTGTAGCACTTATCACATTTGGAAGTGTGAAATAGTTTTTAAAGAGGGCTAATGCGAGGGAATTAGACGCCTAATACACTCTACAGGAGTGCGATCATATTTCCTCAATATGCTCCCTCTGTGCATGTGCGTGTGTGTGCGTGTGTGTGTGTTACTATTTCAATGTGAGTGTTTGTAGGCCTTTAGAAACACCTTGTGTCTCCGCAGTGATAGAGATTCACCAGCGTCTCTGTGAAAAAAAAAAAAAAAGAAAAAAAAACACTTTCACAAACCGAACGCTGTCACGTTTTCCCCGCGGCTCGCTGCTGTCTGTAGTGTACCAGTTCTCCAGTCCTACAGGTGGCGCTGTCACAAATTCATGACAATTCTGCGGCAATTATATGAAGAAGGCAATTTCGCTTTTGTGAAAGTCGTCCATCTTGGAAAGAAGTGGTTTGAGTTAGAGGCGTGGTCGCGTGTGTGTGGGGGGGTTGAGGGGGGTGTTGAGGGGGTGGGGGCGAGTTTTTCATAGAGTTTGCTTTTTTGCTACAATTGTTTCCTGCCACTCAGGAAAGCAGCAAAGCCATAGAGGTTAATTAAAATACATAATACAAAATACAAAAATACTTCTTTTTTTAATCTTAGAAAGAATTGTAAATGCACCTTTTTATTCCTTTACTTCTTTTACAGAAATATAAGAAAAACACTCAAATTGTTTTATTTTACATGATATTTATTTGTATAGATTATTTTTAAAGGATATTTAGCTTTTTTTTTAATTAGTAAAACATAAACATTATTGTAGCTTAAAACCAGTTTAATGTTTTATTGAATGAAAAAAAAATACAATTACTTTCTTTTTTCTTTTCACTTTTCGATTTTCTTTTATGGAAACAGTACAAACACAACAATAAGTTATTGTTATATAAATTATTATATACTGTAAGTACATTCTTATTATATATAGTTTTTTTTTAATTCACACTATTAAAAAATATGAATTAATAAATAATTATAATTTAATCATTAATAATGAGTGTAGGCTGAAATCAGGTCATTTATTTTGTAATTTGTAAAAAAAAAAATATATATATATATATAAAACTAATAATAAGGATTCCCTTATTTGTAATTCTTAGTGTGAATTTCTACAGAATATGTTTAAAGGTGTAAATAGCTTTCTGATTCAAAAGAAAAATACAAAATGTTGTAAAATGTAAATGTTTACCTCTATACCTTCTTAGAGAAGCATTAAAAAGCCAAAAAGTTCATATTTTACATGAAAAGTTTTTGTATTGATTGTAAATAATTCATTATAACAAAATCATGTGATTCAATTCATTATCTAAATAGTAGATCAAGACATAAGATTTTACTGTCCATAATAACTGTGTCACTTTAAAAGGAAAGCAACATTTTATATATTTGTATGTAAATATTATTTTAAAATGTATAAAGAAATAATAATAATACATTTTGTAATTGGTACATAAGCATAAAGACGTCCTTGTTTAATTAAAACAAAAAAAAGTTTTATTTATAATAATTAGGAATAAAATAAACAAGTAGGTAATAAAATAAAATAAACAACAATTGTCTGTGTTTTGTACTTAAATCAGAGAATTTTACATTGTTTTTATTTATATGGATTTTTTAATGTTGAAATTACATAATAAATTATAAATTAAAAACTTAATTTTAAGTTTAATTATTTTACATAATTATTTTTTTAAATGACATTAAAAATTCGTTTTATACTGTGTATCAGAATTCTAATTGTAAACACACAAAAGTTTATATTAATTTACATTTTCATGAAATTGAAAACTTTATAAATGAACTTAGTATTAGTAAATTAGTACAAGTGTTTCCGCTGTGAGAACAACCTGTGTGTGTGTGTGTGTGTGTGTGTGTGTGTGTGTGTGTGTGTGTGTGTGTGTGTGTGTGTGTGTGTGTGTGTGTGTGCAGTAATATAAAGGCCATTATATTCCCACTTCTGTGCTGAACTTTATGAACAATAATCCCAGTTCAAATGTCAGACGCTCGGCGCTCAGAGAGCCGACAGGTTTCACAGCGCTGAAGCTGAACTGATCACCAGCTCGGAAATAAATCAATTAAACCTCAGGATCTGTGGGGCGGAGTCTCTGCCAGGGCGTCTCTCTCTCTCTCTCTATCTCTCTATCTATCTATCTGTTTTTGTGGAGATGAACAGGAGAGTTACAGGTTACAGGAGGGGGGGGGGAGGGGGGGCCATGACTCAGTGTGTGTGTGATGTCATTCTGTCCCGAGTAAACATAAACATCATCAGCGCTGCAGCTTCACTAAGATCAGAGACGCTCGTCTCCTACAGCTGCGCAAAATACAGTCACCAAAATCACCAAAAATGTGAACAATCAACTCATTAATTAGTGTCTTTATTTATTTATTTATTTATTCTCTCTCTCTCTCTCTCTCTCTCTCTCTCAGTATAATCATTACCTGACGTTTGTTCTAATTTGATCCCCCCAAAAAAATCAGACAAAAAGTCTTTATTTACTTTTATTTGTTTGTTTGTTTGTCTACTTTATTGACGTTTTTGAGGTTTGTTCACACACACAAACACACCCGCGTCTGTGATGTTACAGTGCAGTGCTATTTCCACGCTGTGTCCTCACACAGTCACACTCATGTTGTTATAAACCTGTTTCTCTCTCTCTCCCCCCGTCTCTCTCTCTCTGTCTCTGTCTCTCCCTGTCTCTGTCTCTGTGTCTCTCTCTCTCTCTCTCTCTCTCTCTCTGTCTCTCTCTCTGTCTGTCTCTCTCTCCCTGTCTCTGTCTCTCTCTCTCCCTGTCTCTGTCTCTCTCTCTCTCTCTCTCTGTCTCTCTCTCTGTCTGTCTCTCTCTCCCTGTCTCTGTCTCTCTCTCTGTCTCTCCCTGTCTCTCCCTGTCTCTGTCTCTCTCCCCAGATCTGCCTTCCAGTCCTGTAGGTCGCTTCTCCTTCCGTCCTCTTCCTCCTCCTCCGCCTCCACCTCACGCCTGCGTGTGCTCTCCCACATCGGGCGTCCCGGAGCCGGTGCAGAGGAAC
Organism: Clarias fuscus; assembly: GCA_030347435.1. Taxonomy (NCBI): domain Eukaryota; kingdom Metazoa; phylum Chordata; class Actinopteri; order Siluriformes; family Clariidae; genus Clarias; species Clarias fuscus. The sequence goes on from CM059212.1 coordinate 1,805,957, forward strand.
ACACTGCCGAGCAGGAACCACCAGACCGAGAACAAGACGCAGCAGGACAAAACACACAACACCTGGGCTCTCAACAGCAACATCCCGCTGGAGACCAGGTGGCTAACGCTAACACACACACACACACACACACACACACACACACACACACACACGCCTGTTCTGTATGGAGACGGCGCTGCGCTGCATGCGAGGGGAAACAAAGGAGAAAAGGAGCGACAGGATGATGGAGGGATCGGCGATTCTCTCCTGAGCCGAGAGGAGAAATGGAGAAATAAATAAAAGATGAGAGGAGGAAATCTCTGTGTTGAAAGGAAATGAAGCTGTCGGCTTTTCCACACACACACACACACACACACACACACACACACAGGTGTATTGTGTTTTCAGGAGCGTACTCTGGCTTTTTTCTCTCCGTGCTGTAAAAGTGACAGAATGTTTGTGTGTCTGTGAGTAAAAGTGTTAATGAATGCATCCTGCCAAACACACACACACACACACACACACACACACACACACACACACACACACACACACACACTGCATCGTCACCTTGTCACAGTCCATAAGTCCGTAACTGCTGGCTGTGTGTTAAAGCTGCGGGGTGTATTTCTGGTGTGTGTGTGTGTGTGTGTGTGTGTGTGTGTGTGTGTGTGTGTGTGTGTGTGTGTGTGTGTGTGTGTGTGAGTGTTTACTGCGCTTTCATTGATACTGTACAGATTACATCATCATGCACTATAACAACATGATTCAGTATACAAACATTACTGAGGCCACGCCTCCTCCACACCACAGAGACCACACCTCCTAAAAGACCACACCTCCATCACTCCACAGAGGCCACGCCTCCTCCTTTACTCCACAAAGGCCACGCCTCCTCTTTCACTTCACAAAGGCCATGCCTCCTCTTTCACTCCACAAAGGCCACGCCTCCTCTTTCACTTCACAAAGGCCACGCCTCCTCTTTCACTTCACAAAGGCCACGCCTCCTCTTTAACTTCACAAAGGGCACGCCTCCTCTTTCAGTCCACAAAGGCCACGCCTCCTCTTGCAGTTCACAAAGGCCACGCCTCCTCGTTTACTCCAAAAAGGCCACGCCTCCTCTTTCAGTCCACAAAGGCCACGCCTCCTCTTTCACTTCACAAAGGCCACGCCTCCTCTTGCAGTTCACAAAGGCTACGCCCCCCTTTCACTTCACAAAGGCCACGCCTCCTCTTTCACTTCACAAAGGCCACGCCTCCTCTTTAACTTCACAAAGGCCACACCTCCTCTTTCAGTCCACAAAGGCCACACCTCCTCTTTCACTTCACAAAGGCCACGCCTCCTCTTTCACTTCACAAAGGCCATGCCTCCTCTTTCACTCCACAAAGGCCACGCCTCCTCTTTCACTTCACAAAGGCCACGCCTCCTCTTTCACTTCACAAAGGCCACGCCTCCTCTTTCACTTCACAAAGGGCACGCCTCCTCTTTCAGTCCACAAAGGCCACGCCTCCTCTTGCAGTTCACAAAGGCCACGCCTCCTCGTTTACTCCAAAAAGGCCACGCCTCCTCTTTCAGTCCACAAAGGCCACGCCTCCTCTTTCACTTCACAAAGGCCACGCCTCCTCTTTTACTCCAAAAAGGCCAAGCCTCCTCTTGCAGTTCACAAAGGCTACGCCCCCCTTTCACTTCACAAAGGCCACACCTCCTCTTTCACGCCACAAAGACCACGTCTCCTCCTTTCATCCACAAAGGCCATGCCTCTTCTTGCAGTTCACAAAGGCCACACCTCCTCCTTTCATCCACAAAGGCCACGCGTCCTCTTTCACGCCAGAAAGTCCACGTCTTCTCCTTTCATCCACAAAGGCCACGCCTCTTCTTGCAGTTCACAAAGGCCACACCTCCTCCTTTCATCCACAAAGGCCATGCCTCCTCTTCCACTTCACAAAAGCCACGCCTCCTCCTTTACTCCAAAAAGGCCACGCCCCCTCTTTCACTTCACAAAGACCACGCCTCCTCCTTTACTCCAAAAAGGCCATGCCTCCTCTTTGACTTCACAAAGGCCATGCCCCCTCTTGTAGTTTACAAAGGCCACGCCCCCTCTTTCACTTCACAAAGGCCACGCCTCCTCTTTCAGTTCACAAAGTTATTATTAATTAGTTGGTGAGCAGTGACGTTATCGACCCTCGCAGTGGTTTGTGTGAATATAGTGGGCGTGGTCAGGGCGGGGCCAGGAAACATAATAAAGGAGTATTCATCGTACAGGTTGAGAGCACTGTACGACCGATCAGACTCTCCCTCCAGGTGCCGGACTCGCACTCGCACTCGGACTCTCTGATGGTGACTTTGTGCGTCTTCATATTCGCTGACGCGCCAAAGCCTCGTCTAAACGAACTTTCTCAACTAATCCCGGATCGATGCGGGAGAATAACACACTCGCACACACACTCGCACACACACTCTCACCTTATCAGCATAATTCATCAGCTCCATTCGATGCAGCACGTCTGTGGTTTTTCTCATCACTGTCAGTCATAATGCTCTAAGAGATCGGCCTCATCGGCATAAATCACCTTTAATCGATGCTGACTGTTGTTTTTCTCCGCGTCCTCATTGATCACCCACATCTGACTTTCAGGCGCCGCTTTATTCCCTTTGATTCGGTGCGGCAGCGACGCGCTTTTGTCGTGTCTCTGCGATATCGAGGCTTTTCATTCAATCCAGTTTTTATCAGGAAAAATCCGGATCTAAATCAGAGATGAAGAAAACGACAGACAGTGAGAGGAGAAACTCTCCAACAGGAACATCAGGAGGAAACCAGCGGAAGAACCAGATAAAAAAAAAAAATTGCATTTTGTTTATATTAATCATGGATTAATACGTATTCATAAGCCCGGCATAAACGTTTCATAAAAGCTTCATGTCATGCTTGTGAATGCGTTATGAAGCTCATTTGAATGAACCCAGTAATGTTATTAATGATCATGTGAATATAATCCATGTTCATGCACAGAGAATCCAGAGACGGTAATTGGTGCTTGGCCCCCGTGATCGCTCCTCGCAGCCAAATATTCCAGATGATTTATTCCTAATATCTCGCATCAGGTTTCTGCTGAACTTTGTATAATACATATTTTTTCATTAGCGCGGGAGAGAATTGCTTTGTTTCTCGCGGCCGAAGGAACTCTGTGTTTTATTTATTTTGTTTGCAGCTTTTGCCAAAGGAACATTTTGTTTATTCATTATTTTTGTCCTCCATGAAGTGTGTGTGTGTGTGTGTGTGTGTGTGTGTGTGTGTGTGTGTGTGTGCGCGCGTGTGTGGTGATATTTGTTTGAAACAATAGGCTGGACAGATAAGGCGCTTCATTTAGAGCGTGGAAAATGGATTCGCCGAGCGCTTCGGCTAATATTTTGCGTCTGTGTTCCTGCTCTGTTTGTACATCCAAGTCTTCATCATTTTTCCTCTTTATTGTGATTGTAAATATAAATAGAAGCAAATCAAGCGTGGCGTTTACACAGAGAGAGAGAGAGAGAGAGAGAGAGAGAGAGAGACGTGTCTGAAGCGGGAGAGCAAAAGCTATGGAAGGAAAAAAAGAAGAAGAAATAAGTAAATTAAGCGCTCGCTTCCATCTGTAAAGGTTTAATTGAGTTTCGGGAGCAACAAAGGGTTTCCCTTTAAACACTTTAAAACGAACATGAATGAGCAGTTGTGTGTGCGTGTGTGTGTGTTCATAATGTGCATGCTTTCTGTCTAGATGATGTTGTTATATTATGTTAGACACACAAGATTCAGAAGTCATTTACGGAACAGACACGAAGGCCATGAAGCGGCGGTGCAGGGCGGAACCAGAGAGACCGGGCCGCCGGGGTGCCAAAACTTACGAAACCAGGCATCATAAATCATCATGTGTCATATAAAATCAGAAATCACACACACACACACACACACACACTTTATTTCTCGATATAGGCCCCTGCTACACTAACGCACTTATCTCAGCGTTTCACCAGATGTCCGAGTCCGCCGGCCTCCCAGGATCTCCTGTAACGGCTTCTTCACACATGTGGAAACGTCTTGTAGCGACGTCAGGACTGTACGGCCTTCTGTAGAACATTCGCTTCACTCTTCACCTGAAGAGTCTCATCACCATACTGTACTGTAAATGTCACTCGCCTGTTTTACACCTCGAACGCCCCCTCGTATATGTGTGTGTGTGTGTGTGTGTGTGTGTGTGTGTGTGTATATACGCTCCTCAGCGCTCTGATGTGTTACTAATTATGCTGTAGTTTGATGGAGATGGTCGGAGTTAATCGTTCCTATCAGACACCGCGACTCGAGTGTGTACTTATTGTGCGTGTGTTTTTTTTGACCTGAGTTAATTTGAGGTGATGCAGTGTTCAGGAGAACGCCTCTTACGTACAATTCATTACTCAATTCATCTTAGAGATATGATCTGCTCTGAAATTAACCTCCGAGCTAAATGTCCCTAATTAAAGACCTGATTAAAGACACTGAGAGAGAGGGTGGGGGAGGGGGGAGAGAGAGAGAGAGAGAGAGAGAGAGAGAGAGTAATTATGGGATTAATCTGCTATTAATCCACTCTCCAGTCTGATAATCCGCTCTGACTTGGTTAATGATGATGAGGTTATAATCTGTAATCACACACTCCTCCATCCTTCTCCTGACGAGGTCTGATCGTTCCTCATGATTTACACAAACACATCTCTACCTCTTTACACCTTCTCATCTCTTCAGATAGAAGACTCACCATCAGTATCATCATCACCATCATCTTCTTCATCATCATCACAACCGTCATCATCATAATCACCATCACATCATCACATCATTATAATCCTAATCTCATCTCATCACCATCATCACCACCATCACATCATCACAACATCACCATCACATCATCACATCACCATCATCATTACCATCATCACCATCTTCCTCATTTTCACCATCACCACCATCACATCACCACCACGTCATTATAATATTAATCATCACATCATCCCCATCACATCATCACCACCATCACATCACCATCACATCACATCACCACCACTTCATTATAATATTAATCATCACATCATCCCCATCACATCATCACCAGCATCACATCACCATCATCATTAAACCTTCCATACGAATTGATTAATATTCCTCATTTATTATTTGTATTCAAGCACTTTTATTTCATTTCTCAGTGAATAAGACGTGAATTAATTAATTAATTAAACAATGAATCATTCATTGGTATCTAACCTCCCCACTTCCTGTCTCTCTGTCTAGGCACTTCCTGTTTAAGCAAGGCTCGGGTTCCTCTACACTTTTCAACGCGACCAATCAGAACTACCCCCTGACCTCCAGTACGGTGTATTCTCCTCCCCCTAGGCCGTTACCCAGAAGCCCCATCTCAAGGCCGCTCTTCTCCTTCAGTAAACCCTATCGCTGCTGTAACTGGAAGTGTACGGCACTCAGCGCCGCCGCCGTCACCATAACCCTCGCCCTGCTGCTCACATACGTTATCGGTAAGTGTGTGTGTGTGTGTGTGTGTGTGTGTGTGTGTGTGTGTAACAGAAACATCTCTTTTCCTAAACTTAGTGTGAATGTGAAATATCCTCTACATGTCTCTGTGAATGAGCTGTTGCCATAGAAACGATAACATGTAAACTTGTAACAATAAACATGCGCTTCAGTCAGAGCTGCTGTTGCAGAGAATTAATCAGTGTCTCCCGACAGCACTGTGGGCTCTGAGCTGCGTGTGTTTGTTTGTGTGTTTGCCTACATGACTCCAGGCTGCTAATGTCATAATCACACTGAAGTTTAGATCCTCAGTCACTCAGTTTCCCACTTTTGGGAGACTCACCTTGTCTGTCTTCCATCTTACCCACCTTTCTGTCCACTGTCTTACCCACCTCCCTGTCCTCTGTCTTACCCGCCTCCCTCTCCTCCATCTCACCCGCCTCCCTGTCCTCCATCTCACCCGCGTCCCTGTCCTCTGTCTCTCTCACGCCCCTGTCCTCTGTCAAACCCACCTCCCTGTCCTCCATCTCACCCGCGTCCCTGTCCTCCATTTTACCCACCACCCTGTCCTCCGTCTTACCCACCTCCCTCTCCTCCATCTCACCCGCCTCCCTGTCCTCCATCTCACCCGCGTCCCTGTCCTCTGTCTCTCTCACCCCCCTGTCCTCTGTCAAACCCACCTCCCTGTCCTCCATCTCACCCGCGTCCCTGTCCTCCATCTTACCCACCACCCTGTCCTCCGTCTCACCCGCCTCCCTGTCCCCTGTCTTACCCACCTCCCTGTCTTCCATCTCATCTGCCTCCCTGTCCTCTGTCAACCCCACCACCCTGTCCTCCATCTCACCCGCCTCCCTGTCCTCCATCTCACCTGCCTCCCTGTCCTCCGTCTCACCCGCCTCTCTGTCTTCCGTCTCACCCGCCTCCCTGTCCTCCGTCTCACCCGTCTCTCTGTCTTCCGTCTCACCCGCCTCCCTGTCCTCCGTCTCACCCGTCTCTCTGTCCACTGTCTCACCCACCCCCCTGTCCTCTGTCAAACCCACCTTCCTGTCCTCTGTTTCACCCATTCTCTCCTCCTAATAAACAAATGTATGGAGAATGGATAAATAATAGAATAAATGATAGATGGACAGTTGGGTAAAATGATGGGTGGATTGATGGAAAAAATGGCTGGTTCGATGGTGGATAGATGGATATATGAATAAAATAATAGATGGATGAAATAATAATTCTATAAAATAGTGGATTTTGGAATAATGATGGATGGATGGATGGATGGATGGCAAAAATGGTGGATAATGAATTAAATGGCAGGCGTGAATATATAAAATAAGTGATAATATGGTGGATGGCTAAAATGATGGAATTGATGCATGGATTGATAAACTGGCGTATGGATGGATAGATAAACTGATAAGTCAATAGAATGATGGATGGATGGACAAAATTATGGCTGAGTGGATCCATGGATGGATGTAAAATGATGGTTGGATGGATGATCCTGGGCGTTTAGGTGATGGCTGCAATCCCAGCTTCTGATTTGCATAAAGTCCGATAACCTGTATTACATCATCAGGTCACACCCACTTGACTCACTGCTGCTGTAAAATCCCCGAGTCTATCAGAGTGCTGTAACACACACAGTCTTCAGAACGAAGGGTTAAACCTCCATCTTTATTCATCTTCATTTACTTTCTGCTCGTCTTTGCGAGAACGGCAAAAAGCTTTAGCATATAAATCATGATTTTCATTTCGCAGTCGTTCCTCCCATTCCTCTTTTACCCTCTCTCTCTCTCACACACACACACACACACACACAATCACTTACACGCACACACACTCGCGCACACAGACGGTATTAACCGAACTCACACTGTGAAAAACTCCATTATGGAGATGAATATTTATGAACAAAAGGATGAGAGGGAGAGTAAGAGGAAAGAGTAAATATTCCCCAAGGCCATTCTGAGGTTAATGGTGTTAAACTTTTGTTGAGCCAAGTCACATTGTGTGTGTGCGTATGTGTGTGTGTGTGTGTGTGTGTGTGCGAGCGCGTATGTGTGTCTGATTTAAACACAAGCCGATCAGCCGTACTCATTTAAAAACAGTTGTTCACTCATGCTTTTGCTTTTTAAAAAAAAGAGAGAGAAAGTGAGAGACAGCACCAGAATAATGACACACTTCACCCTGCCGTGTTTCCGCAGCGTTGTCTGAAATTACCATTTAACGGAATTGCAGTTAATAATGTCTAGGGTCAAAGGTCATGCAGTAGTCTCTCCTCCATGTGATTCCAGATGCTAAAGTTTGATTTTTAACACGAGTTTTGGCGAGAGCCGTGAAGACAAGCGAAGATGAAAGAAAAAGTCAGAGTGTCGTAAAAAAAGAAAAAGAAAAAGAAAAGGAAAAAAAGAGAGCACCTCGTCTCGGTAAGGTGAGGACTCTAAACACAGCCGACAGCAAGCCAAGGTAAAGGCGAGATTAAATTATTTTCGAACGTGACCGATGAGGACGTAAATGCAAAAGTTCGTAAACTCGAGTTTAATATTGTACTTGCTGACTCGGAAATAGATCCACCTCTGATCCGCCAGCTCTGCATAACTCATAATCATAACCAGGGCTTAGGAAGATCAGATTGCTGTCTGGGTTCCCAGGTAAATAGATGCATGTGTAGGCGTTTTGTTCCACGCTATATAGACAGATACAGAGGTTCTGCAGAGGTTCCAGCGTAGACGTGAACTTTCTGGACAGGTTTGGTGTTTTCTCAGAGGCAGTATACCGAGTAGGCACCAGGAATCCTGATGAGGTGTGGATTGTTTAATCTATCAGTAGGCTCCTAGCTAGGCCCAGTATTCCTGGATGGGAAAAAGCCTGTAGTGTTTTTGCAGAACACGTTTTTACTGGATGGGGAGAAGATTTCTGGCCAATGATGGAGTCCCTGTCTCTTGATTCCTATGTATATATGATGCGCGTCCTAGTTAGACAGGTATCTGAGAAGATATGGAGTCCGCAAGATTAGGGATCCAAATCTAGACATAGGGTTTCTGGGTAAGGAAGGCCTTCCAGAGTAACGCTGTGGTTCTTGGGTGGGGATAGTCAGCAGATTCCTGGGTAGGAATAAGGTTTCTGGTAGGAAGATGGTGACTGTGAGACAGATAACCGTAGATATATGTGGTTGCTATATGATAATGAAGAAGGTAATTGTTAAACAAGTGGTATGGAGTCCACAAGAGGAAGGTTCCAAAGTAGGTAAATGATTTCTGCGTGGGAAAGAGCTTCGAAAGAGAGAACATGATATTGGGGTCCTCGTTAAGAATGAGGTTTCTGGATGGAAGAAGGTTCCTGGGAGGCAGATACCCGTGCACACATTTGGTCCCTGTGTAAACATGACATGGTTCACTGTAGGCAAGTATAAGAAGGTATAAAGTCCCCAAAAGAAAGGTTCTGAGGTAACCTAGATCAGGGCTTCTGTGAGGTAGTCACAGGGTTTGTGGGTAGGAATGAGGTTCCAGGGACACGGATACCTGTAGCTGGACATAGATCTTAGGGCTTCCTAAGGGACAGGTTCCTAGGTAGTCAAAGGATTTCTGGGCAGGTAATGGCTTCCGGAGAAGGCACATAGGTTTGTAATGGAAATATTTGGACTTCTGGATAGATAAGGGATTTGGGTGTGGTGATAGTTACAAGGTTGCTGGGTGGGTGGGAATAAGATTACTGGGAGGCAGATACTTGAAGATACACCTGGTTCCTATGTAAATATGAAGCGGGTCCTTGTATGTAAGGTTTCTGATAAGTAAGGTCCCCAAGAGGAAGGGTCCAAGTTATTCAAAGAGTTTTCCGGGGGGAAAGCAGATATAAAGCAGATATTTCACAGGCAGATTAAGAGGAGGTCTGAAGTCTCCAACATTCCACAGGAAGGTTCCAAGGTAGTCTAAGGGCTTCCAGAGAAAGCATGTGATTCTGAGGTTTCTGAGATGGAGATCATTACAAGGCTCCTGGGTAAAAATGAGATTTCTGCTAGGAATAGCGTCACTGGGAGACACAATTGGTGGTTATTATGTAAGTATTGGTTAAGCAGGTTCAGAGGAGATATGGAGTTTCCAAAGGTTCCAAAGGCTTCCAGAGAAGGCACATGGTTATAGTGTGTGGGTAGTCACAGGGTTCCCGAGTGGGAAAGACGTTTCCTGTAAGAGGTATCCAGGTTTTTGGAGAAGTTCTCTGGTAGGGGTGGTCCTAAGTTTCCTGTGCATGAGGGTATTCATTCAAACCTTTGATTTGCATCTGAACTTTTCTCATCTTTGCCGATGTAGAAATTTCATTACCGCCTTCTGACCAAACAGAATCCAGAATTCATCAGCTCTGTGGTGTAGATGATTTTTTTTTTTTTACGATGGTCGAGCGCAAGAGTGATGTCTTGTGTCAAGCTGTGCTTGGTCAGATGTTTCAGGAACCGGAGAAATTGTAGTTAATAATGTGCCTGAGGGTCAAAGATCCTGCGCTAATGATGTTTCTGCTACGAGATGTTCTCATTAAAACTCCATTTGCTCTTTTGTTAGACTGCGTTCTTCTCAAATTCTCATAATAGCGTGTTAGAGCTGTTAGAGTCGAATCTGAGTGAGGGAAAAAAAAAAAAAAAAAAAAAAACCTGTGGCAGTTCTGGGATTAAAGCCCTCAACCTTCCAGACAAGAACCTCGTCTTCTGATGTTGTTTCAATTTAATAAATGAAGTTACAATTTAATAATTTTGTCTTCCGCTTTATCTTTTAATGAGCTCTCGTGTAAAAGCTGCAGTTATTAGCCTTGAGGGAACAGGAGAACATTTTTAAGCACGCTTGAAAAGTGTGTGCGTGTGTGTGTGTGTGTGTGTGTGTGTGTGTGTGTGTGTGTGTGTGTGTGTGTGTGTGCATGTGTGTGTGTTGTGTCGTTCTGTGGAGAGCTTAGCTGGCACAGGGTGTGTGTGTGTGTGTGTGTGTGTGTGTGTGTGTGTGTGTGTGTGTGTGTGTGTGTGTGTGTGTGTGTGTGTGTGTGTGTGTGACCGTGAGGTGCATGTGCTTCCATTTATGCCTTAATTAAGGAGCAGTCTCTGTAGAGAGTAAATGGCGAACTGTGTGTGTATGTGTGTGTGTGTGTGTGTTTGTGAGTGTGTGTGTGTTTGTGTGTGTGTGAGACACCTCTAAGCCATTCAGGTGTTTAATGACCAGGCATGCACTGTCCCATAATTAGCCGTGTGTTTGTGTGAGAGAGAGACATTAACTAGAGACCTTACATAATCTGTGCAATAAAACTGCCCAATAAACAGGAGTAACATATTCACACACACACACACACACACACACACACACACACACACACACACACACACACACACAGTCCTGCCTCTGTGGAACGGTGAATAATTTTCCTTTTTGATAGCAGCTAACACATAAAGACTAACGCTTTCTTCTTTCATGTGTCACACATCAAATATAAATCACATGCTTCCACCTGTGTGTGTGTGTGTGTGTGTGTGTGTGTGTGTGTGTAAGGTCGGAAAACACACCCTGAGGTTGAGAATGTCTTAAGAACAAAAATATAATAAAAGGGTATTAAACGGTCATGACGTAGGGAACGCAGATGAGGCCAAAGGGAGAAGGTTGGACGCGTTGCAGAGAGGAACGTCGATCTGCGCATCCGCCGACATTCCGGAAGACTTCCGAGGAGATGAACAGATCCGGATATAATTAATTATTTGCAATGAGATTTTTCTTTCCAGGAGAGTTCAGTAGTTAAAGGTGTAAGGAGATGTTCCTGGTTCCTGGAGAAGGTTGTTTTCAGGATCGTCAGGTCAATGATTCCTCTAAGGAAATGAAGATGTCTTGAGTTCTTCTGGATTATAACTTTTCCAATTCCAGAACATTCCTGAATGAGGATTTGTCACTTTGTGGACCAGTTCCTCTTTGTCTCTAGAACTCTCTCGAAAGAGAACTGGCCTAAAAGCTCCTCAAAATGTTCTCGCCAAAAATGGATCTGCTGGGTTTGTTGTTGGTGTTTTTTTTTTGTTGTTGTTGTTGTTTTTGTTTTGGAGACTCCTGGACTTTGCCCTCATTAAAGCTCTTTCCTGAAAGAGAACCCGTTCCTGAGTTCTTGAAACTTGTTATCTTTCAAGAGCATCCTGAATCATTTTTGTGGAAAATGCTGAAGTTCCAGAACTCCCTGCAAAAACACAGCTATTCTTCTGCATTCATTTTGAGGGACTGAAGATCTCTGGAATTCTTCAGGATTATAACGTTTCTGTTCCTTGATGCGCTCT
>CM059212.1:1825254-1832754 GCA_030347435.1 Clarias fuscus
AGCTATAACACAGGAGACTTGCGGTTTCGAGGCAAAGCTTGGGTAAAACTCCACAGCAGTTTCAGATGCTGTCTTTTTCTCTTTTTTTATTATTTGTGCAGTGCCTCCTTATGTACTGAGGCTCTAAATCCTTTTTAACCCAGTCCAATTTAAAAACTTAAGTGTGATTAGGAAGTCTGAGTGGCCATTACGGATGTAAAAGATGATAAAAGCTCAGGCCTTGACACGTACAAGATTTACAGCGGTAATATCGCCGGGATTATTAGGACTATATCTTTTAGATACAGCTTGTCGAGCTCCCTCTTGGAGCGTCGCCATCATAACTGTTATTCATAAAGAAAGGAAGGAACCAGCTAGATTGAGTTGGTATGGAACAATTTCTCTCCTGGACGGGATCCGAAACATAGAAAATGCCTTAGTCAGGTCAAAGTAGTCTTACTTTTTTAAAAAAATGACTTTGGTCAGCTTGGTAAAGTGTCTCAGGGCAAGCCTTCAGCTGTGAAATAAGGAATAAACCTCATGGTGACATGCTGTTATAGCGAAATAATCAGCTGTAGTGTGGTGTGGTGTGGTGAGGGCGGTGAGACTCAGGCCACCCTGAAGACCCGGGGTTGGACTAGAACCCTCAACCCAGGCCACGGTGCTAATCACTAAGCCAATGTGTAACCCTAATAAATTCATTAATCAGATCGTCAGACTTCCAAAGTGATTCAAGATTTAAGATTCAAAGAACTTTATTAATCCCAGAGGGACATTGCTTTGTCTCGGTTTGATTTGTTTACCGGGAAGAAAGGAACGGAGTAATAGATTAGACAAGGAAACTAGATTAGGGAAAAAATAAAAATGAAAGAATTTAAAAATTAAAATAATAAAAATAAATAAACATAATTAAATATAGCACACAGTAAGTTACATAGTGCACTAAAGATAACTAATATGTAGATGTATATAAATGTCCTACATTATCACAATATTAACAAAGAATTACACGCAAAGTTTTTAAAAGGTCTGATAAACGATTTCCATAAGAAACAACAGAACTAAACTGACACGTTGATTTAGCCGCTGATGTTTTTCATTGTTCTCTATTTTTACTTGTTTGGTTGAGGGTCGTTCAATAAAGAAAAGTTTCCGCTCAGCACTCTCTGTAGTTCTCACAACCAAAGTTAATATACTGTACATGAAAAAAATCCTCACCAATCTGGCCAGATTCTGTTTTTCTAAATTTTTTTTTAGGATACATGATGAGTTTAAGTGCTTCATTACGTGAGGCAGAATGAAAAACATCCGTATTTCTGTCCCAGTTACGTAGATCATGATGTCCGTTATGTCCAGAAGTCTACAGATACATTTACCCCTACACTACCTGTCTGTCATTCTAGGCCATTCTAGTGTCATACTGAGTATCACTCTTAAAGGAGCGTTCCTGAATTCCAGACACATTTAGCTCATCTCAGGTCCAGGAAGATTGTATGGTCCTTCCTCGACATTTTATGCTTAGAAATCTTTTGAGATCTTTGAAGGTTATTCTGTGTCATTATAGCTCATTCTGAATGCATTGTAAGAGACGATAGTCAGATGTATATGTAGATAACCCTCGATGTTCTGCGGTCCTCAGATCACTGTTGTATTTCTGTCCCAGTTATGGAGCTCGTCACGTTCAGGAGTGTAAGAATTCAGTAAGAATGCAGTAGCCGGTCCGTGATAAGTCATTTAATCTGTCTCTCTATTATGTAAGATGGAAACAGGACTGACTGCTGATGTTTACTTGTTGAGGAAACAAAGCAATTTCATACGTATTCATACGTAAATAAATAGTGTGTATTTATTTATTTATTTATTTATTTATTTTTGGAATACTCCTGCTTGTTTTGCCTCAGAGTTTCTGCTGAGTTTAAGCTGTTCGTGCCCAAACACTTGACCCATTTGCACATCTGGTGCAACCTGATACACATTTAACCTCGTACCGTACGTGACCTGCTGAAAAATCCCCAAATCTAATTTCATCACTAAACCTTTGCTTCTATTGGATTTTGAGTCCTTTATAATACGTTTGATGTGTTTGTGAGCATATATTATATGTATTATAGTGTTGATGTTGTTTTTGGTCTGTGGTTTTGTTTTTCCATTGTACTTCATAAATTGGATTTTTTTTTCAAAGCTTTGTATGTGGCTTTCTCCCAAGTGTTTGCGTCCTTCTTTTTTTTTAGAAGTCAGAAAGAAGAAAGGAGGCCGATATACATAAAAAAGAAAAACATCTTATTCAACTAGTTTTTTCAAGCACGTTCAACGTGCACTGTAAATGCTTTCATTGTTGCTGTGGAAGTGCAGTAATGTATCACTGTGTGTATTTCATACGTATATTTCATACTCTTTACTGAAGCCTGTGACACGGTATTAGTCACAGAAGGCTCGTTAGTCGAAGACAATAGCTACAAAAATACATTATTACAATCAATTTTGTAATTAAGCTAGAACTGGTTCACATTTCATGATAACTTGATTATTATTTTCTGTAACTATAAAAATGGGATTGTATTGCCCTTCTCCCCTGAATTGATTCTGATTTATTAATTTTTTTAATGAATTATCTAGAAGTGTAACTTGAATAAGAGTGTGTGCGAGGAGAAGGTGAAATCATTAACCTGAAATCATTCTCTTTATGTGTATATGCATATAATCCCATTTTATAGGCAAAGGAGAAAGTCTCAGCACTTTGGTGAACAATTACAGACATTTTCCTTTTTCTGAAGTGATTAGCGCAGATAACTCACGCTGCAATCTGGCCAAGGACATGAGCTAACAAGGTGGGGAAAAAAGGTCAGCTTTGATTTGGGGTTGTGTTCGAGGACGACGTTGTTTTAACAGTAATAACAACGATAAAGGGAAATGAGAGCAGGTCGCAATCATTTTAAAAGGTAAGTGCACAGGATGATGGACGAGTGTTTGCTACTGAGTCACACGTTTCATTTGAGTGGGGAACGAGTAACTGGTGCCGGTCCTGCGTGTTTTTCTGATTTATTTAACATATTAAAAGTGTTACAACAAAAAAAGGGACAATGAGCACATTACCTCATGCTGCATTAACCATAGGAGGTCGTTTTAGCACTGGCAGTAGGTTAGCGACTGTGACCTTGTTTGCTAATGACCAGTGACACTTAATGCTCCATATAACTGTATGCTTACCAGCATCTTTATTAGGATTTAACCCTGATACTATTATGGAAGTGTGTGTATTTTAGCAAATAAAATTACAATTAAAAAAAAAATACAATCTCAGGTACATCATTCCAGGGTGTTTCTCATCTTCCTCTTGACAATACGCCAGGGATTCTCTATGGGGTTCAGGTCAGGTGAGTTGGCTGGCCAATCAAGCAACGCAATAACATAGTCAGTAAACGAGTTAGTGGTACTATTGGCACTCCGCTCTGATTCATCCTCGAGCTGTTGAGGTCAGGACTCCACACCAAACTCGCTCATTCATGTCTTGACATTGCTTTGTGCACTGGTGCGCCGTCATGTTGGAACCGGAAGGGGTCGTTCCCAAACAGTTCCCACAAAGATGAAGCATGAAGTTGTCCAAAATGTCTTGGTAGCTGAAGCATTATGAGTTCCGTTCACTGGAAGTAAGGGGTCGAGTCCAACTTCTGAAAAACAACTCCACATCATAATCCCCCCTCCACCAAAGTTCACACTTAGATGGATGGAGCAATGCAGTCAGACAAGTACCGTTCTACTGGCAACCGCCGAACCCAGACTCGTCCATCAGATTGCCGGACAGAGAAGCATGATTTGTCACCCCAGAGAACACGTCTCCGCTGCTCCAGAGTCCAGTGGCGCCATGCTTTACGCCAGTTTGTCCCATGCTTTGCATTGCACTGGATGATGTAAGGCTTGGATGCAGCTGCTCGGCCATGGAAACCCACTCCATAAAGCTCTCTACGCACTGTTCTTGAGCTAATCTGAAGGCCACGTGAAGTTTGAAGGTCTGCAGCTATTGACTCTCGACCTCTGTGCACTCTGTGTCTTAGTACCCGCTGACCCCGCTCTGTGATTTTACGTGGCCTTAAAAGTTGCTGTGGTTCCCAATTAGTTATAACACCACTAACAGTTGACTGTGGAATATTTAGTAGTGAGGAAATTTCACAACTGGACTTATTCCACAGGTGGCGTCCTATTACGGTACCACTCTGGAATTGACTGAGCTCCTGAGAGCGACCCGTTCTTTTACAGATGTTTGTAGAAGCGGTCTGCATGACTAGATGCTTGATTTTATTCACCTGTAACTACAGTCCAACCTGTGGCCAACTGATTAATTGGCGTTTCCAAATTACCTGTAGTGTGTGAATGTGTGTGAGTGTTGACCGGAGGTACTGCCACGGTCGTACAAATGAGAATAAATACAATGGTCACCATTGGCCTTCATGGTCCCTAGTTTGACTTCATAGGTTCCTAGATGGATGGATGGATGGAGAAGTCTATAAGCTATAAGCTCTTCTGCTGATTTTCAGGGCTATAGATCGTTTTAAATCGGTCACCCTGTGCCCTGTTGGGTTATTTCTATATTCACCAAGATTCCAGGACATTCTAGGACCTTTTATATAATATATAATTGTATATCATTCTAGATCATTCTTAACCATTCTAGGTCATTCTGTACAATTCTCCACCATGCTGAATAAATGTGTGTCATGCTAGATCTTTCTATCTTATGCTAAGTCATGATCTGAGAATTCTAGCTCATTTCCTTCTATCCCATGATTGATTCTTTTGTATAATTCTATGTCATTCTAGCTTGTGATTGCACATGTACATTTCAGCGCAGCTCACTCTAAGTCATTCCCGGTTACTCTAGGCCAGTGTGAATGATTCTGGATCATTCTGCGACAGCGTTCTTTTTTATGTCGTTTTGGTCTACATCATTCTAAAGAATTTGGGATAAATAATTCCAAGTCATTCTGTGTTGTCTGTGCTGTTTTTCTACCACCATATCAGGAAAGTTCTGTGCATGGTTCATAAGGTCAGAGGTCACCTGATATATACCGTTATGTGCTGCGTCGTAACCTGCATGCGTTTTCTCTTTCTCTTATGCAGCGCGTATCAAACTCTATAAAACTTTAAATCTGACAGTTTTGTTGTCGGAGTTTGTGCTCGGGGCATCATTGCAAATGGTGGCATTTCAAAATGGCACGGTTCATTTCAGCAAAACATGCTTGAAAAAAAGAATTATTAAAAAAATTAAAAAAAAAACAAAGAAAATGCTAGCCTTCAACCTGACTCGCGCAAGTGACCAGCGTGGCCTTTTCTATGAGGACTTGGTCTCGTTCCTCCGTCAGAGAAACAAGAGAGGGAATAAGAAAACACATTCATATCTCTGAGCCATCCACAGCACCGCTTTTCACCAGCGCGGCCGAGCGTAATATAATAAATTAAGTTTTTAACATAGCCTGTGGGGGAAAAATCCTGACTGTGTTCGCAGAGAGAAAGAGAGAGAGAGAGAAAAAAGACCATGCTGCCTTTAAACGAGCGACCAAATGCAAATGAGTCGCTTGTGAAATTACATCCTCTGGCGACTCTGTAAGAATAACTTTCAGTGGCGGGTTGTTTTTAACACACATGCACACACACACACACACACACACACACACACATATACATAAAGGGAGAAAAAAAATCAATAGCTTTCACCCAGACAAGGCAAGCACATTGCTAAATCTAAATCAGAGGATGCGCTAAAGCAGGGCTGGCTAAATTAGCATAATTACACGTTTTTTCCTGCTCGAACTCATCAGCGTTGACTGATGAGGTGTGCCAAAGAAGGAAAAACACTAAAGCACAGAAGCACTGTCAGCGCCACCGTGACCTATTTGGCTCCGGAGGCGTGATTTTCCCCGGCCGCTAATATCGCAGGGTTAGTCTCCTTGTCCGGGGTTAGATTCTCCGTGCCCTGTTTTGTGCTGCGTATTTTTTTTTCTAGACGTTATTTGATTTATCGCTGCGATTAGGGCTCGGTTTCTCATACACAGCTTTCCGTAATGTGTCACGTAGTGTTTGTGTTTGTGTCTCGCACTTGGATATTGTCACTGTACAGTGGACTGGAGTGTAATAACCAATAAGCTGTGGGGTTTGATGTTTAATGGGGCGTCGCGGCGGGCTCAGAGGCCACGCTTACCTGCAGACTCATAATCTGTTAATAATCCACCTGACAGCTCAGAGGGAATAAGCAGCGTCCACGTCGTACCGCAGGAAACCGCTTCACTCAGATCGTTTTAACGACGTATTAAACAGAAGAATAATCGCCACGTTCTGTTCTGTCAAGTAAAAGAAAAGAAAAAAATAAACGGTCCTATGAGAGAACCCTGCTCATGCCCTAGATTTTACACATTCTTTTTTAGACGGCGTGTGTTAACGCTGAAACACCTGTACTGTACACGCTCTACTTGTCCTTTGCTGTTGCTAGCATCACTCTAGATCAGCATTTACTATTCTAGAAGCTCCTGGATTCTTATTACCTCTAATGTAGGACATCGTTGATTTCTCCCACCACTGTGGGTTTGTGAAGGATAAATGTTTGTGCCTTTCCAGATCACCAGTCGAGGTTGATCGTTCCAGATGTTTCTAGACAAATGCAGACGGTTCCGGCTCATGCTAGATTGATATCTTGTGCCAATTTAGATCATTGTTGATCCTTTTTGATTTGCCTATAATCAGGACCACTCAAGATCGCATAGGTTTCCAGCTACTCCAGGCTACGATCATAGATCTCTCGCGTCATATAAGTGAACTCTAGGTCATTCTAGTTCATTTAAGGACACCCCAGGTCAGTCTAGATCACCTAGGGCATTCAGGGCTACTCAGGGTCATTCCAGATCACCTACATCTTGTAAGGTTACTCTAGATCAGGAGTCGCCCTCAGTCAGGTCCGATATACTACAGTTACCATGCCGACTGTTGCGTTCAGTGTGCAGTCATGCGTGCATTAAAGAGAGCAGAAAGCGAGAGCGGCGCACAGACAGATGTATGAAAAATTTTCAAAAATTTGACTCAGACGAGGTGGAATAATATGCATTAATTCTTCCTGCGTCGAGCTGTACGAGACTGTACGAGGCCTGTGTGTCCTATTTGCTCGGACAAAAGTTTAACATAGCTAAACATGGACACTCTTAGGAAACTTTCCCGAGCAGTCCGAGGTACTGTACGGGCGAGCTAAATATTAAGTTAGATTATTTTTCTCGCCCTTATCTCAGACAGTATGAGCGATCTTGTACTTTTTGAATGATATTTGTTGATGTTCTGTTACCAATGCAACTTGCAGAGAGCCGTGTTTGACATTAGATTCATTTAGTTAAGTAGTGACACACTACATGTGAATGAAGATGAAATGCAATAGGGTTTATGATTTATGATTTTTAAAAATTTATTTATTTATTTATTTATTTATTTTAACCTGGGATGTTTACATTCATTGATTGTGATGATTTGTTAATCTCAGTTCAGCAG
>CM059212.1:1835254-1840254 GCA_030347435.1 Clarias fuscus
GGTACTAGGTTCAGAGGGTGGGTTTACTTGTTGGGAAACTGGGGCTGAAGATCCTTGTGGTACATGATGGTGGAACATAAAGTAGTTTCACGGACCCTGAGCTCATGAGCTTACCATGTTCCTTTGGGGTTCCTTCAGCGTTTCCTTATCAGTTTCCTTATCAGTTTGATAATCTACACGTACTACATTTGTGTGTCTAGGACCAACTTCCCCTCCTGGGGTATATTCTGTCCTGGTTCTCAGATAAACTCCAGTTCTACCACTCTTGGCCACTTAAACCAGAATAAAATGTTCGCTGAAGCCGATTGACAGAAAGGTTTCCAAATTCTGTAAAGGGTGAATTTTTCCACACGAGTCTACAGTGCATTTGCTGGAAGACAACCAGCGAGTGCCAAATTTGACTTCAGCACCACAATATACTCTGTGTCTACCATCCCCAACCAATTGCCTCAGGTCAGTGTAAAGAAGTGGAATTGAGCCTGCTTCCCAGCTCTCCACTCCCCCTACACCGCCTCTGTCAATGATCCACCCGGATCGTCCTGGAGATCAATCGCTCTATTGAGTTTTTTCATGATCCTGATAAGATAGATCTTCCTCGATGCCCTTGGTGAATCTATTATAAAGTCATTAGCAATGCTTTTCCATTACACTGACTCTCAATGTCAAGTGTGCAAAGCTCAGTTGTGAAATCCGTCAAACTCTGTCCCTGAAAACTTGTCGAATATACACGGATGAAATTGCTCTAGTGTTGCACCGCTGATCCCGGAGCTGAGAGGCCTGTCAGAAGCTACAGCTGTTAAGAAAAGGAATGACAGGAGTCCGGAGGGTTGAAATCCCAGGACGAGGCAACACTGAGTGGTTCCTCTGGTAGGAGGGCCATTACACCAATGCAGACACGCAAGGATACGCTGTGGAAAACTCAGGGAAACTCACAGTGATGTCCAGGCTGTTCAGGGGGACTCCTGGCTTCCTCGGGCCTTATTTCAGTCTCATCACCGCGTGCGTCCTGAATCGACTCGCTGCTGGCGGCCGTGGTGGCGGCGGCGGCAGCAGTGGTGGTGGTGGTGGTGGTAGTGGAGAGCTATTGTTGTAATTGCTCTCGTCAACTTCCTCGAGGAGTCCCTGGGTTGTTGAGCTGCAGCTCTGCAATTTTCACTTTCCGGTCTCTTGGCTCAGTCACGCTGTCAAGGAGTCAGTTTGAGTGAGCTCGATTGTGAAGAGAGCCGGAGCACCGGGGACGGGAGTAAGCAGACATTATTTAAACAAAATGTCTCAGCGAGGAGAGCAAAACTCTAACGCATGAGGTGAGGTGAACTTACAAACGAGCAGAAACTCGCACACTGATGCGCACTGACAGGAAGTCCTGAAGAAGGTCCGCCGGAGTCGTTGAGGTCATTATGGCGGGACTGTGATGATCAGTCTGTCTCCTGTTTCTCTCGTTCCTCTGTTATTGTTGTACCTTTCCTTTTCACGCCGCACTCCAGTTTTTATTAACCTTATTGTGTATAATATATTTATAACATAAAGACATCAAAAGCCTTGGTAGATATTTATTACATGAAAATCCGACCATATACTTTTCTCTTTTCTTTTATTACCTGCATTTTTCTGTACCTGTCCGTACCAATACATGTCGCACCTCTTTCTCTCCTTCTATACTTGTCCCCTCTTTCTTTCTTTAGGGATCTCAGCTTCTACCTGTCGTTCTCAGATTTTTTCCCTGTCAGTGTTTTTAAATAATCTCCCAGTGTGTCTTCTATACCTGTCTCTTTACTCTATACCAGTCTCTCTCTATACCTGTGTCATCATGCACCTGTCTGTATTCATACCTGTCTCACTCTATACAGGTATCTCATCGTCTCCCTGTCTATCGTGATACCTGTCTCTTTCTCTCTATACCAGTCCCATTGCCTGACTCTATATCTTCATACATGTCTCTCTTTATATCAGTCTCTTCCTGCCTGTTTCATTGTCTGTCTGTCTGTCTATCTTGATACGTGTCTCTCTCTCTCTCTCTCTTTCTGTCTCATAATCTGCATGTCTTTCTTCTCTATCTATTTCATCATCTGCCTCTCATCTTTATTTCTCTCTCTCTCATTGTCTCCTCGTGTTGACATGTCTCGCTTATATATTTGTCTTTACATCGGTCTCTTTCATGTCTCTTCTCTTTCTGTACCTGTCTCATTTGTGACATGTCTCTCCATCTAAATCAGTCGCTCTGTCTCTGTTTTCATACCCATCTCTTTCGTTCCCTGTCTCCTTTTACACCGGTCCCGTTTTTTTTCCGATACTTATCTTTGTCTCATTTTCTGTCTCTGTCTATACCTGTCTTTTTTCCTGCTTGTCTATCTTCATAGCCATCTGCCTTCGTCCCTGTTTCTCTCTCTGTCTCTATATGAGTCTCTCTCACCTTCTCTTTATCCCCATCTCTCTATGTACATGTCTCATTACTGTCGACCTCTATACTCATCTTCTTCAAGTCCTGTCTCATTTTTCTACCTGTCTTTCTCTATAACAGTCTTCTTTCTTCCTTTCTCTCTCTCTGCTCTCTCTGTAAATGTCTCGTTTTCTCTCTATCTTTCAATACTCATCTCTTTTATTTCCTGTCTCTCTCTCTCTCGTAAACTACTCTCTCTGTACCTGTATCTCTTTCTGTATCCTCCCACAGCTATCCCTTTGTCTCTCTCTTTCTATTTCTTCTTCTCTATCTGTCTCCTTTTTCACCTGTCTCCATGTCTATGGTCTGAATCATTTCATTTAATTGTTGTCATAAATTTATTTATGTTTTTGCTTCTTTGATTTGCACAGTAACGATTTCTCTGAATGGAAATGAGATTCACTGCGACAGCTTTAATACGCTTTCATAACTGACATCGAGCGTTTATGATTTGAGCGTTATAAGTAATTATAAGCTAATTATCACAAATGCAGTCTGCTATTTCAGAATCGGAGCAACTAAAGAACCTTCACTTTTCCTCTTAGCATACACACACACACACACACACACACACACACACACACACACACACACACACACACACTCACACACACATGTTACAGAGCCACGTCACACTGTGTGTGTGTGTGTGTGTGTGTGTGTGTGTGTATGATGTGACACACCTCACCATGGGGGTTTAATGCAATGGAACTCACATCGCTGATGGTTTTTATTTTTCATTTTCTTAATGTACTTTACAGCCTCAACGCATAACCACAAGCTTCCTTCATGCTTCAAACTCAGACTTCTTCACCTACGCAGTTTTTCATTGCTGTGTCTCATTTTTTCATTCACACACACACACACACACACAAACACAGATATCACGGGTCACAAACCACCACAGCAAAAAAAAAATTTTTTTTCTATTTTTGTAATAGAAAGCAATGCTTCAGTGATGTGCAACGGGAGAAGTTGACCTACACACACTTCTCTATAGCACACACTCCAGTATAACACACTTTTATAAACACACACACACACACACACACTTGTACACCCACAACAAAATCAATAATGCTTTTTGCCACATTCAAGAAGTATTTTTTTCAGCAAAACTTTTCCTAAATGGTGTACTTGGTGATCTTGTATGTGTGTGTGTGTGTGTGTGTGTGTGTGTGTGTGTGTGTGTGTGTGTGTTTGTTTAGAAATGAGTGATGGTTGTTCAACAAACTGTAACGGGAATGGAGAGTGTGTTTCCGGTCACTGTCACTGCTTCACCGGTTTCCTCGGACCAGACTGTTCGAAAGGTACGAACACACTCAGACACACTCAGACACACATACACACACACACACACACACAAACACACACACACACACACACACACACACACACACACACCATAATGCACAATAAACACTAAGACAAAGTAGCACAACTCAGACAACACAAGTAACATAACTCAAATGTTACACAAACCTGACGGTGCTCTATACACTCCATCAAAACCTGTGTGTGTGTGTGTGTGTGTGTGTGTGTGTGTGTGTTTCAGACTCATGCCCGGTGTTGTGTAGCGGAAACGGCGAGTACGATAAGGGTGTGTGTGTGTGTCACGCCGGCTGGAAGGGAGCAGAGTGTGAAGTGGAGGACGGCCAGTGTATCGATCCCACCTGCTCCAACAACGGAGAGTGTGTCGAAGGAGTGTGTGTGTGCGCTCCTGCTTTTAAAGGCAACAACTGTGAGGAAGGTGTGTATGAGCGACACACACACACTCACACTTGCTTTATTTTTATGTTTATCTTCTTGCATGCACACATTTTGGTGGTTCTGCTTAGAGTGAATTAAATGAACTGTAACTGTGTGTGTGTGTGTGTGTGTGTGTGTGTGTGTGTGTGTGTGTGTGTGTGTGTTGCAGTGGACTGCATCGACCCCACATGTTCAGCACGAGGTGTGTGTGTCCGTGGGGAGTGTGTGTGTTCTGCCGGATGGGGCGGAGAGATGTGTGAGAATCCTCTCCCGGCCTGTAAGGAGCAGTGCTCGAGACACGGGACGTACCATTCCGATACGGGGGTGTGTGAGTGTGAGCAGGGCTGGACTGGAACCGACTGCTCTACAGGTTAGACACACACACACACACACACACACACACACACACACACTCAAAAAACAAAACAGTACTTTGGTCATTTCTGGGTGGAGCCTGACTCCAGGAAAAGGTTTCAAGGCGGAGTCTGTCACAGAAGAAAAAAATCTGGACGGAGACTTACTCCAGGAAAACTTTAAGGGGTGGAGTCCGATGCTGGGAAAAGTTTTAAGGGCGGAGCCTACTCTGGGAAAAGCCTCATGGCAAGAGCCAGACCCCGAAAAGTCTTAAGAGTGGAGTCTGACCCTGGGAAAAGGTTTAAGCTTTTGGTTGAAAGATGTTGAGGTAAATTTCTTTGGGTGCATTTCGCTAGCAAGGTTACTAGTACATTTGTACGGTAATATTTATAATCTAAAGTTCCCATGAACGCTAGGCTTAAGTTCCTGGACTGTAAAGCTAGGCTTACGGTCCACAGCT
>CM059212.1:1845254-1852754 GCA_030347435.1 Clarias fuscus
AGGTAACTCTGTGGAATCTGAGGTCAAGGCTAGGTAACGTGATTTTGAGGGTAACTCTGAGGTAATTCTGTGCTATCTGAGGTAACTCTAGGTAAGTGATTTAATTTTGAAGGTAACTCTGAGTTGATTGTGTGTTGTTTGAGGTAACTATAGGTAACCAATGTCATTTTGTGTGCATTCCCATCATTCCAAGGTAATTCTGTTGTTTCTCAGGTAACTCTGGGTAACTGATCCAATTTTGAGTGTGCTTCTGTCATATCTGAGGAAACCAATGTGATTTGAGGGTAACTCCAGAGTAATTCTGTGGTCTGAGGTAACTCTAGATATACAATGTCATTTTGAAGGTAACTCTGAGGTAATTCTGTGATATCTGAGGTAACTCTAGATATACAATGTCATTTTGAAGGTAACTCCGAGGTAATTCTGTGATATCTGAGGTAACTCTAGATATACAATGTCATTTTGAAGGTAACTCTGAGGTAATTCTGTGATATCTGAGGTAACTCTAGATATACAATGTAAATTTTGAAGGTAACTCTGAGGTAATTCTGTGATATCTGAGGTAACTCTAGATATACAATGTAATTTTTGAAGGTAACTCTGAGGTAATTCTGTGACATCTGAGGTAACTCTAGATATACAATGTCATTTTGAAGGTAACTCTGAGGTAATTCTGTGACATCTGAGGTAACTCTAGATATACAATGTAAATTTTGAAGGTAACTCTGAGGTAATTCTGTGATATCTGAGGTAACTCTAGATATACAATGTAATTTTTGAAGGTAACTCTGAGGTAATTCTGTGATATCTGAGGTAACTCTAGATATACAATGTAATTTTTGAAGGTAACTCTGAGGTAATTCTGTGACATCTGAGGTAACTCTAGATATACAATGTAGATTTTGAAGGTAACTCTGAGGTAATTCTGTGATATCTGAGGTAACTCTAGATATACAATGTAATTTTTGAAGGTAACTCTGAGGTAATTCTGTGATATCTGAGGTAACTCTAGATATACAATGTCATTTTTGAAGGTAACTCTGAGGTAATTCTGTGATATCTGAGGTAACTCTAGATATACAATGTAATTTTTGAAGGTAACTCTGAGGTAATTCTGTGATATCTGAGGTAACTCTAGATATACAATGTCATTTTGAAGGTAACTCTGAGGTAATTCTGTGATATCTGAGGTAACTCTAGATATACAATGTCATTTCGAAGGTAACTCTGAGGTAATTCTGTGATATCTGAGGTAACTCTAGATATACAGTGTCATTTTGAAGGTAACGCTGAGGTAATTCTGTGATATCTGAGGTAACTCTAGATATACAATGTCA
Organism: Clarias fuscus; assembly: GCA_030347435.1. Classification (NCBI taxonomy): domain Eukaryota; kingdom Metazoa; phylum Chordata; class Actinopteri; order Siluriformes; family Clariidae; genus Clarias; species Clarias fuscus. The sequence goes on from CM059212.1 coordinate 1,846,592, forward strand.
TTTTGAAGGTAACTCTGAGGTAATTCTGTGATATCTGAGGTAACTCTAGATATACAATGTCATTTTGAAGGTAACTCTGAGGTAATTCTGTGATATCTGAGGTAACTCTAGATATACAATGTCATTTTGAAGGTAACTCTGAGGTAATTCTGTGATATCTGAGGTAACTCTAGATATACAATGTAAATTTTGAAGGTAACTCTGAGGTAATTCTGTGATATCTGAGGTAACTCTAGATATACAATGTCATTTTGAAGGTAACTGAGGTAATTCTGTGATATCTGAGGTAACTCTAGATATACAATGTAATTTTTGAAGGTAACTCTGAGGTAATTCTGTGATATCTGAGGGAACTCTAGATATACAATGTCATTTTGAAGGTAACTTTGAGGTAATTCTGTGACATCTGAGGTAACTCTAGGTACCTCTAAGCTACAGTTTGTAGTAATTGCTGTATGATGTTACTATGGATGAGCCTTGAGTTACCTGAGATAACTTGGACGTAATTCAGAAGTAATTCTGAGGGAACTTAGATCCCCACTGAGGTAATTCTGGGGTACCTCTGAACTGACTGTGTGGTAACTGTCTCCTTCCAGCCACGTGTGTGTGATCAGAGGTCGTGTGTTTGCAACTGATGGAACTCCGTTGGTTGGTGTGAACGTTACTTTTCATCAGAAACCTGAATATGGTTTCACACTAAGTCGGCAAGATGGAAGGTAACACAATCATTAACATGTGCACGCACACACATACGCTCACACACACGCATTCAAAACACATGAGATCTACAAAATGACAAATATCCGTTGTGTTTTGTTGCAGTTTCGACCTAATGGCTGTAGGGGGCACATCCGTGACCCTGCTTTTCCAGCGAGTGCCTTTTCTCCCTCAATCTCGTTCCCTCTGGTTGTCATGGAATCGTTTTGTTGTCATCGAGCGTGTAATGATGTCACGGTCTGAGCCTTCTCCCCCTATATGTGAACACAAGAACCTGGTTGGTCCGAGTCCCGTTGTTCTTCCGGCTCCTCTCACACAGTTTGCCGCACAGTGTGAGGAAAGAGGACCCGTCATACCCGAGCTACAGGTACCAAACCACCGGTGTCATTCCACGCCCACTCGAATGCTTTCTAAAGCCCTATGGTTTCTATAGTAACAGCTCATTCTGTGCTTGTGGAATCTTAATATCAGAACAAGAGTTTGCACCTGCGCTACTTAATTAAGTAAAATTAATTATTAAGACATTCCGACCCAATCAGAATGCAGAGTTCTTAGAATAGTGTAATCCAGGTGATGGCTGAGAGTGCACTTCCTGTTTCTTTTCCGTCTCTGTAGATGGTTCAGGAGGACATCGAGATGGCAGGAAGTTTTGTGAAGTTGAGTTACGTGTCGTCTCGTGCTCCGGGGTACCTGTCTGTCCTGCGTGTGCTCCTGACTCCGCCCATCATCCCGGTGGGGCTGCTGAAGGTCCACGTATCTGTGTGTGTGGAGGGGACGCTGAACTCCAAGTCGTTCGCCGCCGAACCGAATCTGAGCTACGTCTACAGCTGGAACAAGACAGACGTGTACGGACAGCTGGTCAACGGCCTCACACACGCTTTCGGTCAGTCTCTTTGTATGTGTGTGTGTGTGTGTGTGTGTGTGTGTGTGTGCATGTGATTAACCTCTGAGTAATTACTAAGCCCTTTTCACAGTTGGACTTCTAGCTACCACACACACACACACACATACACACACACATATATACACAGTAGGCTAAGTGGTGATAAGCATGAAATTGTAATTAATGTAGTATCTCTCTCTCTCTCTCTCTCTCTCTCTCTCTTTCATCATCTCTGTGTGCGTGCGCGTGTGTGTGTGTCTAGTCTCTGTAGGCTACGAGTACGAGGTGTGTCCGAACTTCATCCTGTGGGAGGAGTGTGTGGTGGAGATGCAGGGCGCCGATCTGATCTCATCACAGCTGGGCGGCTGGACGCTCGACAAACATCACACACTGCACGTGGAAAGTGGTGAGACGTGAATACACACACACACACACACACACACATAGTGGTCAGGAGTATCTCAGTGGTTAAGGCATTGGACTACAGTTTGGAAAGTTCTGGGTTCAAACCCCACAACCACCAAGTTGTCTCTGTTGGGCCCTTGAATAAGGCCCTTAACCCTCAACTGTTCAGCTGTATAATGAGATAAAAATGTAAGTCAAATTCAAATTCAAATTTTATTTGTCACATACACAGTCATACACAGTACGATATGCAGTGAAATGCTTAGGCGACTGCCCGTGACCTTAGAATAAAAACTATTTAAGACTATTTACACGAAAGAATATAACAAAGAACGTAGAAAGAGATTTAACTAAGAATAAAATAATAAAATATATGTACAGTAAAAATATACAATAAGAAAAATATAAGAAAATAAAAATATAAAAAAAATATATATAAGAGAATAAGAAAATAAGAAAACCTGGGTGCAAACGTAGAAAAAAATCACTCTGAATAAGGGCGTCGGCCAAATGTAGATGTACATAGAGAGACATCCTTCACAATTTACTTAAAACGTATCTTCCTCTTTACAGGAATCCTCTACAAAGGCGATGGGGAGAACGTGTACATTTCCCATCAGCCTCTGCTCATCGCCACGGTGATGGGGACGGGGGCGGTCCGTCCTCTCGCCTGCCCGAGCTGTAACGGCCCGGCGGCCAGTCAGAAGCTTTTCTCTCCCGTAGCCTTAGCGTGCGGCCCGGACGGGAGCATTTACGTCGGAGATTTCAACTTCATCCGCAGGATCTTCCCGAATGGAGTCAGCGTCAGCCTGCTGGAGCTCAGGTCGGTCGCCGTGGCAACCGTTTCCCTCGCTCCGGCATTCGCTTGAACCTGTTCTTATTTATTTGTTTATTTGTTTGGTTTGTTGGTTTATTTGAGGTTTTTCTCTTTGTTTTTTTTGCAGGAATCGAGATATCAGACACAGGTACGTCTTACACACACACACACACACACACACAGAATGTACTCTTTGTTCTACATCCTCTGTCTCTCTCTCTCTCTCTCAGTGGAGGGTCCGTCCATCAGTATTACCTGGCGGTGGATCCTGTAAGTGACTCGCTCTACGTGTCGGACTCGGTGGGTCTGAAGGTGCTGCGTCTCATTTCCGTGAGCGACGTGCGTGACGTAGGGCGCAACGCCGAGGTGGTGGCAGGAACCGGGGAGAAGTGCACTCACTTCAACCTGAAAGAGTGCGGAGACGGGGGCAAAGCCACATACGCCTCTCTCACTGCTCCAAGGGGTACACACACACACACACACACACACTTAGATTGATCTGTGTTTCGGAAAGGACAGTGAAGGATGTGTAGAGAAGAGAGAGTCAGAGTGAAGATCCTGAGTGTGAAAGTGAAAAAAAGGAAAACAGGAGAGAGAGAGGGGAGGTGGACGAGACAAGGAGGAAGATAGAGAGAAATGAGCGATGCTGTAAGAGGAAAAGGACGAGAGAGAGAGAGAGACTAACGATTTGGTGTTGGCAGAGAGAAACAAAGGAGAGAGAGAGAGAGAGAGAGGAAACAAGCAGAAGAAAAGAAACAAGGAAAGAGAACACGAGAGATTAAAGAAAAAAAGCTAGGCGAGGAAAATAACAGAGAAAGTATAAAGGGAAAATTTTTAAATAAAAGGGGAGTTTAAAGAGAAAATGACAAAATAGAGACAGGAATGAAAGAAGGCGAGAATGAACAGGAGATTTATCTGAAAGAGAGATTAAAGAGTCATTAAAATAAGTCAAGGATACTAGGACTGAAAGAAAGAGGGAAAGAAAGATAAGACGGGGAAGTGGAAGAGAGAGAGAGAGAGACGAACAGACAGACAGGATGAGAGCTTGACACAGAAAGAGAGAGAGATGATGGAAAGATGACACTTCTCCCAAATCAGATGAAGCATCATTAAGCTCCGCCCCTCATCACGTTCCGCATTCCCGTCAATCATACTGACAGACAGCTGACAGGCCGTCACGATTCTGATCTCTCCTTCAGACTCCAGAGAGCACAATTCGTATTTGTGTGTGTGTGTGTGTGTGTGTGTGTGTGCTAGAAGATAAATGATCACACTTACCTAATTAATCACCTGGACTAACGAGGCTCTGGGTGAGGCTTAAGATTAACGATGCTGAATCAAATCACCCACACACACAGAGAGAGAGGCACACACACACACACACACACACACACACACACACTAATGCATAAGGGGTATGCTATAGCCCCTAGAAGGAATAGAAGGGCCCTAGGTAGGTCACTGGAGGTGCAATACATGGAGGTGCAGTAACAGTGTGTTTAAACACAGCCCAGTGCACTGGTGGTCATGTCTCACACACACACATACACACACAGGTTGACTGACGAAAAAATAGAAAGACAGTTTAAAATACTTACAGACATACAGACAGACAGAAAAATCAATACACAGATTGATAGAGGGATCAGTAGAGATAAACAGATTAACAGATGATAAAATTAATGGACATTAACAGACAGATACAGTAGATTATTTTTTAAAAATAATAATTTATTCATTAATCTTTATGTTAGTTAATAGGAGCGCAACGGTGCAAAATCAAAACTTAAATATTCAGAGTTAAATCAGTTGGCGTCGAATGTAACTGTCAGTTGACTGATGATGTCATGGCGTTGACTCTGGCGCGGCCCGTGATCTTGGCAAGTTGTTGACGCAGACGTGTGTGTGTGTGTGTGTGTGTGTGCGTGTGTGTGTGTGTGTGTGTGTCAGGCGCACTGGAGTGAAGGGAGGAACTGCGAGACGACAGACGTCTTCACAGGCAACAATTTCATGTGTATGGAAATGCCAGTCTTAACTGCGGAAAGACTTTGTGCTGGAGGGGGCGTGGCCAAGTGCTGTAGTGTGGAGGACGCGAGAGTCAAGTGGGAAAGCATTCACACGTGGAGAATCACTGACTGTGTGGTGCCGCGAGTCGGGGGTTATTTCCAGTTCCCCTCAAGGAACCTTTATAAATGAAATTCTCTCTCTCTCTTGCTCTCTCACACACACACACACACACACACACACACACACAGAGACACTTTGCTTGACCTCGCCTCTGCCACTTGACCACGCCCCTTCACCGCAGACTTAACCTCAGTTTTAATCACAGTTTCCATTGCAACTTAACTTCCATAATTACCCTCCGCCATCTGTACGCTTTAATTAATAGTTCGATTTAATTGCTGCTACTTTGCTGTTCCTCGTTATTACATTTTGTTTCATCTGAAAAGTTCATAAAGAAGACCTATCTTTAATGAAGGTTTTATCTTTATTCTCTTGCTTGTTAGTTACCACATGCACAAAACAACCTCAGCATGAATTTAAAAGCTGATAGCTGAAGCAGAGCTACTGAGTAACAGTAAACTGTAATCGGTTTAATCCAGTAATCAGTTCATCACTGGAAAGTAAAAAATGTACAGTATTATTACATTAATAGGAGCTTAAACACTAACCACCAGGGTTCAACTTTCATGACCCAAGTTAAAACACAAAATGGAAAAATTAAAAAATGTCAATTTCTACACTAGTTTTCATATTTTCCATATTTGTACAGCCATTGGCTATATTTTGTACAGCTAAGTTTATATTATATATATATTTTATATTTAATATTTTGTTTCTCTATGTTTTTTCTACAACTAAGTTTTTCTATATTTTATTCAAATTCTATTCCATAATTCATTTCTTATTGATAATCTTGACTTTAAGGTCACGAGCATTTCACTGCATATGACCGTGTATGACTGTGTGTGTGTGTGTGTGTGACAAAATTTAAATTTGAATTTGAAATACCCAAGATAAACACTAAATACCTCAGTTAAAACACTAACTACGAGTAAAAAAAAACCTAACTACCCAAGTTACAACACCGACTAACCAAGTTAAACACTAACTACCAAATCAAGACACTAACTATAAAGTTATATAAATATAAAATACTGTAATCAAATGGTCTGGATAGAAAATACATCAAACAATATAATCAATTAAATATGTAAAGGTATAAATACTGTATGTCAAATGAATGAATAAATAATTGTAAAAACTACTTAGTTAGATGAAATAATTGTTGTTTATGTAAAATTAATATCTGACTAAATTTAATAAAATGATAACTA
>CM059212.1:1857754-1882754 GCA_030347435.1 Clarias fuscus
TTTATGCAATGTATATGAATCAAAATGATAAGATTGTCCCTGATGAGCAAGCCGAGGGCGACGGTGGCAAGGAAAACTTCCCTGAGATGGTAATAGGAAGAAACCTTGAGAGGAACCAGACTCAACAGGGAACCCATCCTCATCTGGGTGATAACGGATAGCAGGGATTGATCAGCATAATAATGTGTAAGACTGGAAGTTCAGTATAACAGGAGATGTGTTAAAATTAAAATTAAAAGGAGTCCAGTTTGTTCCCGGAGGCTCAGGTAGACTGTAGGGGATTCCGGTCCTGAGTTATCGAACAACTGAAGTCACAGGTCCCCAGAGCATCAATCGATGACAGGACAGTCTTAATGGAAACCATCCCCAGCCACCACACGAATCCAGGCAGACCACACGGGGCATCCATGCGACGAGATCTCCAACCAGAAGCAGGACTCCAGGACAGGTTAGACGGCTCCAGAGGGCAGAGGGGTCTGGATCACTGGCAACTCAGGAGCGAAACATGTATAGCTCGACAGAGAGACAGAGAGAGGGAAAGAAGAGGGGGAGAGAGAGAGAGGAGAGAGCAGAAAAGGAGAGAACAGAAAATAAGGAGAGATGGCAGTTGGGTCTGGTCACAGTCAACATGTATAAGGTGAATGTATATTTAGTGCAAAGTGCAAGCAGGGACTCCGGCAGGACTAACTATAACAGCATAACTAAAAGGGAGAGCCAGAAGGAAACACAAACATGAGGGCTCCCTGAGATGTAAAGCAACCAATCACCTCACCGTCAACAAACCTGAGTGAACAATGAGAGCGGGGAGGACAGCATCTAAACATACCAGTTCACCAGAATACTCTACGTCCATGAGTTGCCCAGATCTGCTCCTTTACCTAAGGTTAATCTATGCTTGGCTAAATAAATAGGTTTTTAGCCTAGACTTAAACACTGAGACTGTGTCTGAGTCCCGAACATTAATAGGAAGACTATTCCATAACTTTGGGGCTTTGTAAGAAAAAGCTCTGCCCCCTGCTGTAGTTTTAATAATACGTGGTACTGACAGGCAGCCTGCATTCTTTGATCGAAGTAGGCGTGGCGGATCGTAAGACACTAACAGTTCACTCAAATACTGTGGCGCGAGACCATTTAGTGCTTTAAATGTCAAAAGTAGTATCTTAAAATCGATGCGAAATTTCACAGGGAGCCAATGCAGTGTAGATAAGATAGGGGTGATGTGCTCGTATCTTCTGGATTTAGTGAGGATTCTCGCTGCTGCATTCTGTACTAACTGAAGCTTGTTTATACACCTAGTTGAACAACCAGACAGTAAGGCGTTACAATAGTCCAACCTAGAGGTGATAAAAGCATGAACTAGTTTTTCTGCATCATTTAGTGACAATATGTTTCTTATCTTGGCAATATTTCTAAGGTGAAAGAAAGCTATCCTGGTAATATTATCTACATGAGCTTTAAACGAAAGGCTGGAATCTATAATCACACCGAGGTCTTTTACTGTTGCACTTGATGGAACAGAAAGGCCATCTAAAGTTACAGTGTGATCAGAAAGCTTACTTCTAGCTACTTGTGGTCCTATGACTAGAACTTCTGTCTTATCAGGATTAAGCAGAAGAAAATTAATTAATATCCAATCTCTTATGTCCTGCACACACTGCTCGATTTTAGCAAACTGGTTTTTCTCATCTGGTTTTGCTGAGACATATAATTGTGTGTCATCAGCATAACAATGAAAACTAATACCATGTTTACGAATTATGTTGCCCAGAGGAAGCATGTAAAGGGAAATAAACAGTGGGCCTAAAACTGAGCCCTGTGGAACACCAAACTCCACTTGAGAACATGAGGAATGGTCACCATCTAAATCTACAAACTGATAACGATCAGTCAAATAGGATCTGAGCCACAAGAGGGCAGTTCCCTTAATTCCTACTACCTTTTCTAATCTGTGAAGGAGAATACTATGATCAATGGTGTCAAAAGCTGCACTGAGGTCCAGTAACACAAGTATAGTGACGCAACCCTGATCAGAGGCCCATAGGAGGTCGTTTACTACTTTAACAAGTGCTGTCTCTGTGCTGTGATGAGGCCTAAATCCTGACTGATACAGTTCATTTATGCTATTTCTGTGTAGATGTGAACATAGCTGCTGTGATACTACCTTTTCCAAAATCTTGGAGATAAAGGGAAGGTTTGATATCGGCCTGTAATTAGAAAGCAGACAGGGGTCGAGGTCAGGTTTCTTGATTAGCGGTTTAATAACGGCTAATTTAAAGGATTTGGGGACATACCCACTACTGAGTGAACAGTTAATTACTTTCAACAGGGGTTCTATTATTGCTGGTACTATCTGTTTGAGAAAATGTGTCGGTATAGGATCTAATATACAGGGCAGGTTTAGCTAGGCTAATATCTGTAGGGCAGGTTTTGCTAGCCTAATATCTGTAGGGCAGGTTTAGCTAGGCTAATATCTGTAGCGCAGGTTTAGCTAGGCTAATATCTGTAGGGCAGGTTTAGCTAGGCTAATATCTGTAGGGCAGGTTTAGCTAGGCTAATATCTGTAGGCCATGTTTAGCTAGTTTAATGCCTGTAGGGCAGGTTTTGCTAGGCTACTATCTGTAGGGAAGGTTTGCTAGGCTAATATCTGTAGGGCAGGTTTGCTAGGCTAATATATGTAGGGCAGGTTTGCTAGGCTAATATCGGTAGGGCAGGTTTAGCTAGGCTAATATCTGTAGGGCAGGTTTGCTAGGCTAATATCGGTAGGGCAGGTTTAGCTACGCTAATATCTGTAGGGCAGGTTTGCTAGGCTAATATCTGTAGGGTAGGTTTGCTAGGCTAATATCGGTAGGGCAGGTTTAGTTAGGCTAATATCTGTAGGGCAGGTTTAGCTAGGCTAATATCGGTAGGGCAGGTTTAGCTAGGCTAATATCCGTAGGGAAGGTTTAGCTAGGCTAATATCCGTAGGGCAGGTTTAGCTAGGCTAATATCTGTAGGGCAGGTTTAGCTAGGCTAATATCTGTAGGGCAGGTTTGCTAGGCTAATATCTGTAGGGCAGGTTTGCTAGGCTAATATCTGTAGGGCAGGTTTAGCTAGGCTAATATCTGTAGGGCAGGTTTAGTTAGGCTAATATCTGTAGGGCAGGTTTAGCTAGGCTAATATCTGTAGGGCAGGTTTAGCTAGGCTAATATCTGTAGGGCAGGTTTAGCTAGGCTAATATCTGTAGGGCAGGTTTGCTAGGCTAATATCTGTAGGGCAGGTTTGCTAGGGTAATATCTGTAGGGCAGGTTTGCTAGGCTAATATCTGTAGGGCAGGTTTAGTTAGGCTAATATCTGTAGGGCAGGTTTAGCTAGGCTAATATCTGTAGCGCAGGTTTAGCTAGGCTAATATCTGTAGGGCATTAAACTGTCTGTAGGGAAGGTTTAGTTAATTTAATATATGTAGGGCAGGTTTATCTAGTTTAATGCTTGTATGCCAGATTTAACTCTTTAATGCCTGTAGGGTAATCTTATCTAGTTAAAAATCTGTAAGACAGGTTTTATTATTTTAATGCTTATAGGGTAGAGTTAGCTGGTTTAATATCTGCAGTTTATTTACTTCAATCTCTGAAGGGCATGTTAAGCTAGTTTCATACCTGTAGGGCAGGATTAGCTAGTTTAATGCATCTCTGGCAAGTTGTTTTTTAATCTAATTTTATGCCTAAAGTTCAGGTTTGGCTAGTTTAATATCTGTATGGGAGGATTAGCTACAGTAGTTTAACGCCTGCAGGGTAGACTGATATTTTGTAGATAGTTTTGGGACTGTATAGCAGGTATAATTAGGTTTATTCCTCTAGTCTTCATGCCTGGAGGGCAGCCTTATGGATCAGTGCTTGTAAGCCATGTTTATTGTTTGTTTTTTCCTTCCCCAGCAGGGCATGTTTGGTTAGTTGTATGCCTGTATAGCAACTGTTGTTAGTTTATGACCTATAGGGCACACTTTTAAAGTCTGTGTGTACACGTGTGTGTGTCCTCAGCTGCGGCTCGAGTGGCCCACAGATCTGGCCGTGAATCCTCTGGACAACTCCCTCTATGTCCTGGACAACAACGTGGTCCTGCAGATCACAGAGGTGGGGCTTGTCAGAATGGTTGCTGGGAGACCAGACCACTGCCCAACCCCAGCTGCCTCAGACCCAATCAGATCAGCCCTACGTGTTGCCCTGCAAGGCACTAAAGCCATTACCGTGAGCCATCAGGGGGTGCTGTACATCGCCCAGACGGACGACAGGAAGCTCAATCGTATCCAGGAAGTGAACAGTAATGGCGAGATCTCGGTCATTGCCGGGACAATCAGCGAGTGCGACTGCAAGATCGATCCTGACTGCGAGTGTTTCTCAGGTGAGCGTCACGCCCCCCCCCCCGTGGCAGGTCTGGGGACAGTCAAAGCTGTACCTATAGGGCTGGTGTACTTATTTATGTAACCCAGAATTGTTTCTTTCTCTCTCTCTCTCTCTCGCCCTGTAGGTGATGGCGGTTACGCTCGTGAAGCGAGGTTGAAGTCCCCATCAGCTCTAGCTGTGTCTCCTAACGGCACGCTGTTTGTGGCCGACACCGGTAACCTCCGTATCCGTGCTATCACGCCGTCCCGCCCTCGTCTCTCCTCCTCAACCTCCTCGTCTTCCTCCGCTCTCCTGTTCGAGATTCCCTCCGTTTCTCAGCAGGAGCTCTACGTTTTTGCGGCGAATGGGTCGCACCTGCACACGCGCTCTCTCGTCACCGGTCACTTTCTGTACAACTTCACCTACACGGGGGCGGGGCTTCTCAACTCCGTGACAGCCGCCGCCCCAGAAGGTGGCGTGGTCACTGTGAGGCGGGACTCCAACGGCGCGCCGCTCTGGTTGGTTGTTCCGGGTGGGCGGGTCTACTGGCTGACCATTAGCAGTGTGGGAACCCTGCGCAGAGTCTCCGCCCTAGCACATGAGCTGGCCCTGCTCAGTTACCATGGCAACACGGGACTCCTGGCAACCAAGAGCGACGAAAATGCCTGGACCACCGTCTACGAGTATGGGATCTGTCCATCTGTCTATCTGTCTCTCTTTTGTCCATCCATCTCCCCCCCCCCCCCACACACACACACCTCTATCTCTCTCTCTCTCTCTCTCTTTATCTCTCTCTCTTATTTTTTTCCCTCATCTCTTTGTGTGTGAATGAATCGAGTCACCGCAAGTGTTTATCAGCTAAGGTCTATTTCGACCGCTGGAAACACACTATGTGTGTGTGTGTGTGTGTGTGTGTGTGTGTGTGTGTGTGTGTGTGTGAGACAGTGAGAGAGAGATAAAGTGTTTGCGTGTGCGTTTTCATGGCCGAGGCGAGTTCTGCTCCTGAATCCAGTGTGAAAATGTCAGGAGCTCTCTCTCTCTCTCTCTCTCTCTCTCTCTGTCTCTCTTTTGATTGGCTCAGTGACCTTTCGTACACCATTCACTCTCTCTCTCTCTCTCTCTCTCTCTCTCTCTCTCTCTCTTGCGCGCGCTCTCTCTGAACACAACCCGGTGTTGCATTCAGGGATTATTTCATTATGGTGTCCTCTGTGAGAGCTCTAAAGCCACACTGCCCTCTACTTGTGATAAATAGAACACACACACATACACACACACACACACAAAAACACACACACATGGTTTAAGGTGTGGATTACTTTCTATATAAAGAAACAAACCCAACAGTGGGCGTGTTCTTGAACCAGACAGGTGGGAGTGTCTTTGAGTGGGTGTGTCTGTTCTCCAGGAATGAGAATTCAAATGCATTCGGGGGGCAGAATTTTTTTTGTCTTATTTTGTTTCATCACGTAGCCCGCGCTGTGTGGCAAATCGTTGATAAAACGGTCAATACTGTGCAGTCGATTAAAAAAGGAAAAAAGCTCCTTGATTTTAATTTACTCTGATGATGTATGGCGGCACTTCGGGCGAGTAAACACTCGCCATTAAGATAAACTGCCGCCCTCTTTCCGATTGTCACAGTCGAAACCCAACACGCTTCGTCTCTCCACGCAGGTACGACATCGACGGTCACCTGATCAACGTGACCTTGCCGACAGGAGAGGTCAGCGGTTACCACGGCACCATGGAGAGGTCAGTCAGGGTGGAGTGCACTTCAGACCAAGGGCACTTTGTGACTATTACTAACCACTCCGAGGACAGTACGGCGTACACTCTGCGACAAGGTGTGTGTGTGTGTGTGTGTGTGTGTGTGTGTGTGTGTGTGTGTGTGTGTGAAATACGTTTTTGCAATTATCTAGCAGATATTTTCCCATGATACAGCACGCAGGTTTGTAAGGCTTGTACCCCACTTTGTCATTGCGTAGGTCACGCGACGAGTGTCTACCGTGTGAGCGGAGACGGCTCTCTATCAGCGACATACTCCAGCGGAATGGACGTCACCCTGAGGACGGAGCCCAACATGGGGGCGGGGCCGTTGCCGGGGCTGTTGCCGGGGGCAATCCACCCTACGGTGGGCAGGTGCAACATCACGCTGCCGGGGGAACAGAGCTCGAGTCTGATCGAGTGGAGGCAGAGACGAGAGCAGAGCCGAGGGAACTACAGCGCGTATGAGCGCCGGCTGCGGGTAACACGCTCTAACCTGAATAACGCGGGAACCGACGTATCGAAAAGCTTTGAGTGGATCGTCTAAACTATTTCGTGAATATTCACATTTTTTTGTCTGTCTGTGTTTCTTCAACATTTATGAATTTAGTCTAAGTGATATCTGTACCCCAAACCCTGATCTGATGCCTTTTTGATTCAGGCGAATCGTAAAGGTTCGTTCCTCGTCTCTTCGGCGAGTCAACGTTTAAAATCAACATCATGATTTTATATATTTTGTGGTGTATATTTCTGTAACTCCTGAGCCACATAGAAACAGCAGACCTGCTCTGGACCTCCTGACTGTGTGTATTGATCATGATGTGAAATAAATCAGGAGTGGTACAGGCTGTGTAAAGGATCTGTGAATGTTAATAAAGGTAATTCTTTTGGAGGTACATGTCTCCGCCGCAGTCTCTCCACGTGTGACAGGTGACGTGTTTTGCCTTGAGAAAGATCCGGGACAGATGTGTAAATTGGTCCCGGTCTCTTGTCTGTCTCAGGCTCACAACAGGAACGTGCTCTCGATAGACTACAACCAGGCGACTCGCGTGGGGAAGATTTACGACGATCACCGGAAGTTCACGCTGCGCGTTCAGTACGACGAGCACGGCCTCCCGGTGCTCTGGACTCCCAGCAAGTACAGCGAGGTGAAAGTGAGCTACACCAGCTCGGGCCTGGTCTCCGTCATCCAGAGGGGGAACTGGAGCGAGCGCAGGGACTACGACAACGGCAGGCTCGTCAGCCGCACATGGGCCAACGGCAACACCTGGAGCTACACCTTTATGGACAAGGTAGGTGTTTTTACGTTCCCCCTGTTTATATCCTGTTTATCCTACAATCATTTATTTAACTTTAGCTACTGTAGTAAACTAACTCGTGAGTACTCAGTAATGATTATCTCATGGGGTTCGAGTGTTTGAGTCCCCTCTAGGGTCTGTGTGCATCCGTCTGAGTTTGAATGTTTCCACGCATGCTTGGTGGGTTTCCTCAGAGAGCTCTGGTTTCCTCCCACTGTCCAAAAACGAGCAGATTTGGCTAATCGGTGTGCTCCGTCCAGGGTGTACCTTCTGGGACAGACTCCAGCCCTTCCACCATCCTGTACAGGATAAGCACTATAGTTAGCTTCTAGCCATAGAAGCTTGAAAGGTTAAATTATTTTTATCTCTCTCCCTCTCTCTCTCTTTCTCGGCTCTCTGTCTCTCAGTCAATCCAGCTGTTGCTCCATAGTCAGCGTCGCTATACGTTCGAGTTTGATCAGATGGACCACCTGCTGTCCGTCACTCTGCCCAGCATGGTGAAACATGGCCTGCAGACCGCGCTGTCCATTGGATACTACCGCAACACCTACACGCCCCCTGATGGCCCCGCCCACTCCGTCGTTCAGGACCACGCCCACGATGGACGCCTCCTCCAGATGCTGTACCTGGGTTCGGGCCGGCGTGTGGTGTACAGGTACGGCCGAGCGGCACGGCTCAGCGAGGTCCTTTACGACTCCACGGTCATCAGCTTCACCTACGACGAGGCCTCGGGGGCGCTAAAGACCATCCACCTGATGCAGGAAGGCTTTGTGTGTACGATACGATACAGGCAGACAGGTGAGCGCTAAATACGTGATGTCATGACTGCTAACACGTACACCTTATACACTTCACATACACATAAATAAATCACAAATTTAAAAATATGTATTTCATATAGTAAAAATATTCAGTTGAATCTATATATTTTTTTAACAAGCTAGCTAGCAAACCAAACGGCTAGCATGCCGTCTACAAGCTAATTCTATTGAAGTGTTGAAGAGTAAACTTTCGACAAATTCCTCACACTAGCTTTTGTCTAAAGTTAATTCCCTCACGTGTAAACGTCTGAAAAATGACAAAATAGTTGCATTATCTGCTTAACATTTTTAGAGTATACGTAATGGAAGCAAGAACGTCCCAGCTAACATTCCAGCAGTTACTCTTGCTAGCTGATGACGCTAGTTCTTTGCCACTTTAGCCATTCTTAAAAAAAAAAAAGTTATGAACGGCTAAAATAAAAAAATAAAAAACAATCGCAATATGTCAGCAGCGACGCGAGACCGAGAACAAGAAGCTTCCAAGAAATTCCCACAAATCACTCACGCTAGTTGGAGCCAGTAGCGTTTGTTTCTATTAGCCACATTAGCATTTTGAGAGCGTAATATTCCTTTACGCCGCACGTTGCTTCATATTTACTGCGTCTCCGAGACGAGTGTTGATTTAAGAGCCACATAACTTTTCATTAGTGCGTAAAAGAGGAAATCTGCTCGCGGATCTGCGGCTCCGTGCTGACGTTAGCATCATCAGAGAGTGGCATCGCGGCAGCTGATAAATCAGCAAAATTGCTAATGTGGCTAATCATTTCTTCATTTTCTCAATTTTTATGCAAATTTGAGTTTGCATTCAAAAGAAAGCGTAGAGAAAAGACCCTTGGTTAAAAAAAAATTCTACTTTGCTGAGGTAAACAAGTTGTTTGTATGAATAATTCCCCAAATCATTCATGCTAGCCAGCGTTACTGTTCCTACCTGCTGAGTTTCTTAACTATTAGCCACGTTAGCATTTTTTAAAGTAATATTCCCTCTTGCTGTCAGACAGGCAAAGAAAAGACACTTCTCCTTATTATTATTACTTTGTAATGTAAAAAGCAAAAAAGTTATTTTTAAGGATGTACAAGATAAAAGCGTCAGAATCAGGCGAGGCAACAGGAACTTGGCCCTCCGTCTCAGATTTACAGAAAAACGACTGTCTGGTGTATTTGCTCCCTCTCAGGTCCATTAGTGGGACGGCAGATCTACCGGTTCAGTGAGGAGGGTTTGGTGAATGCACGCTTCGATTACAGCTACAACAACTTCCGCGTCACTAGCATGCAGGCCATGATCAACGAGACGCCACTGCCCATCGACCTCTACCGCTACGTGGACGTCTCGGGACGTATCGAGCAGTTCGGCAAGTTCAGCGTGATCAGCTACGACCTGAACCAAGTCATAACCACACACGCTATGAAACACACCAAGATCTACAACCCTAACGGGCAGCTCATCGAGGTCCAGTACGAGATCCTGAAGTCCATAGCGTTCTGGATGACTCTGCAGTACGACGGAGCAGGACGCGTTAGTGCGTGTGACGTCCGAGTGGGCGTCGACACTAATATCACTCGTCATGCTTACAGGTATGACGCCGACAGCCAGCTGGCGTCGGTTTCCATCGATGACCGTCCCATGTGGCGCTATGGTTACGACCTGAACGGAAATATTAACTTGCTGAGCCACGGTGATGTCAATGTTAACGGCCGGCTAACACCGATACGCTATGATCTCAGAGATCGCATTACGCGCCTTGGAGATGTTCAGTATCGCGTAGACGAAGATGGATTTCTGTCCTCACGTGGCAACCTCGTGTTCCGTTACAGTGCCAATGGTCACCTGCAGGGGGCGCTAGACCGGCAAACAAGCCGTCGCGTCTCCTATCGATACGATGGACTGGGAAGGCGAGTCTTTACCCAAACAAGCGACGGGGCACGGATTCAGTTTTTCTATGCCGATCTTACAGAACCAACGCGCGTCACGCATCTTTATGATCACAGCGCTTCCGAGATCACATCACTCTACTACGACCTCCAGGGTCACCTGATCGCCATGGAGATGAGCAGCGGTGAGGAGTTTTACGTGGCGTGCGACGTGGCTGGGACACCGCTCGCGGTCTTCAGCAGCCGAGGCACTGTGGTCAAGGAGCTACGGTACACGCCGTACGGGGACGTCTACCGTGACTCGAACCCTGCCTTCGCGCTGCCGTTTGGGTTCCACGGAGGGCTCTATGATCCTCTTACCCGGCTCGTCCGCATCGGGCGCCGCGACTACGACACGGTCGCTGGGAGATGGACCACACCCAATCACGACCTGTGGGCGGAGATGAGCGAAGATCCCAAGCCGTTCAACCTGTACACGTTCAAGAACAACAACCCATTGGGCAACGTGCAGGACGTCACCAAGTTCACCACAGGTGAGCGGTGTTTCACAACTGTTTATTTATTAGAAGTTGTTCTTGTTTACACTGCTGGTTGCCATGGTTTCCATGTTAGTTATGAGCTAAATAACTGTACTGTACCTGTGATTATTGCATTAGGCATATAATTTTTCTAATCTATGGTGCCGTATGTCTTGGTCCTGCCCTTCTGTTGTTGAGTTTTACTTCTATGTTCAAATAAAAAAATTTGTGTGTGTGTGTGTGTGTGTGTGTGTGTGTGTGTGTGTGTGTGTGTGTGTGCGCACAGATGTCAGCAGCTGGCTGCAGCTGTTTGGCTTCCAGCTCCATAACGTCGTTCCTGGCTTTCCCACGCTGCCCGTGGAGAAAACCCAACACACATACGAGATGATGAACACACAGGCACGGACGCACAGCTGGGAACCGAGCAAGGTCTAATGGGAAAATATGCAAAATATGCAAATGACATGTAAATAATGTTACGTAATAAACATTATGTATTTACTGCGCTCCGTCTCAATCTCTCCCGCCAGGTCGTCCTGGGAGTCCAGTGCGAGCTTCAGAAGCGTCTTCAGAGCTTCATCTCTCTGGACCGCCTCCCCATGAGCTCGGCAAACGGGAAACCGGGAAGCAGGCATACGCTCCGCCCCCGGTTCTCCGCCCTCTCCTCCATCTTCGGCAAAGGTGTTAAGTTTGCGATCCACGAAGGCGTTGTTGCGACAGAGATAGTGGGCGTGGCTAGTGAGGACGGCCGTCGCGTGGCCTCCCTCCTGAAGGGTGCGGTCTACTTGAGCGACCTCCACTTCACCGTCGCCGGGCGTGATACGCACTACTTCTGCAAGGCCAGCTCGCTCGAGGCGGACCTCGCCGTGGTTGGAGTTGGGGGCGGAGCCAGGGTGCTGGAGAATGGCGTCAACGTGTCCGTTTCACAGATGAGCGCGGTGATGGGTGGAGAAACGCGGCGGTTCGCAGAAATCGTCCTCCAGCAGGGGGCGCTGAGCCTGCACGTGCGTTACGGAGCAACGCCGGACGAGGAGCGGGTGCGAGTGATCGAGTCTGCTCGAGCGAGGGCTGTGCGGGGGGCGTGGCTAATGGAGCAGAGGCGCGTGCGGGAGGGAGAAGGCGGGGTCAAAGCCTGGACGGAGAAAGAGAAGGAGGAGCTTCTTTCGGAGGGTCGCGTCACGGGTTACGACGGGTTTTACATCCTACCGGTCGAACAGCATCCTGAACTCGCTGATAGTCCGTTTAACGTACAGCTGATCAGACAGACAGATGCCGGGCGAAGGTAACACACACACACACAGAGAAACACACGCACGCGCACAGAAACACACACACGGCGGTTTCTCGGCTTACTTTCCAGGATGTTGCCAAGAAAAAAAACAAAGAAAGACTTCTTTGACTCTGGAATGTGATGAAACGATTTATCATTAACGTTATTTAAGGAAGTGCCCTGTTTGCAAGCTTTACATTTATTCCTTTTTTGTGTTAATGTTTTAATTGTAACGCAAAAAGCCTTCTGATTTTAGACCAAAAGGCCTCTCTGCTTTCGTTATTCTCTGTGGTGAAAAGACAAGATGATGGCCCTCGTGAATATCCGGAAAATATCCCGCAGTCTTTTTACGGAAAAAAAAAAAAGAAAAGAAAAATACAGCGAGTGACGAGTGCTACTTTACATACAAATGAGCTCTGTGGGTGAAATGCTGATCTGTCTTTGCAGAAATTTAAATAGACATTAAACCGAAGGAGAACGAAGACCCTGGACTTGTGCTTGGGAAGACTTGAGGAGATCCTTCAGAAGGACGTTGTCTTTCCGCCGTCTTGGGTTCAAACGCCTGGAGCGGACGGAGCATTTTTACGCACACGTTGGCTCGGAAACGTCACATATCACACGTTCTGCACAGCCAGACGGCGTTCTCTCACTCCAGTGGCCTTCTAGAATCACCTGTTCAAACAGGCGTTCCTCAATCTTCAGTTTCACAGCAGCGTTCCGGAATGACGGACTTGACCGGCCGTTCCGGAATCTTCTATTTGAAAGGGGTTACAGAATCATCGACTTGCACCGTAATCTGGGATCCTTTTTTTTTTTTTAATTCAGGAGTCTGATGTTTAAATTCCATTCCAGATCTTTTTTTAAGATATGAACACTATTCCTAAATTCCTATTTAATTCCAGAATCTGCTTTTTAAACGCCATTCCAGAACCCAGAATCATGGCTTTAAAATCTGGATCATTATTTTGTTGGAAAGAAACTTTGAAAACAGTTTTAGTGTGACTCTGGGATCTGATCTGCTCGGGTGGGTTTCCAAAATGATTGACTTCATTAGCGTTAGCGTTCCAGATCAGAGCCTTTCGTTTAAACTGCATTCTGGAATTTTCCTTTTTTTTTTGCTGCCGCTCAGGAATCTTGTCCTGTTTAAATGGCTTTCAGGATTTCTTTTAGCCTATTTTTTTTTTATTATTATTATTATTATTATTTTACCAGCGTATTCTGTTACTGAGGTCCTTTCTTTATTTTTATTTATTTATTTTATTTAAAAAGTGGCATTTGGGAATCTTTGGTTAAGTCACGTTCCAACATGTTCTGTAAAAAATAGTACAAAGGAATTTTTCAACATTTGCTGTTCAAATGGAGTTCCTGATCGGTCCCCGTAAAATTGGAATTCTGGTCTCTTGTTTAAATTGCATTCCGGACTCGTGTGTTTGAAATGGGATTTCTGGAATCATGCGTTTTAAAGGGTATTCCGGAATCACCAACTTGACTGGCATTCTGGAATCTTCTTTTGGGACACCATGCCGGAATCGTTAGTTTATGGCATGCTGACTGTGTTTCTTGACTCTGATCGTGTGCCTATTCCGCAACTGTCTCGCGCTTTTCCACCACAAAAGAACCGGCGTGTAGCCGGCAAACGCGCTTTGGTTCCAACGGCAACAGCGACGACAAAAGAAAAAAAAAAACTGCAAGGACTGGAGCTGTGGAATCAGTGACATCACAGGCTAGGGGGCGGGTTCATTCTTTCTGCTGCCATGACAACCATTCACATCAAAGCAACTTGCCTTGTTAACGGGACTGGATTCTGAAGAGAGCAGAGAGGAACGGTTTTCGAAAATGTTCCAAGTGAAACGGCGGAAGCACGGCCGCGCATGAAGCGAGGTCCGGCGACGAAGAAGAAGCGTTCGACAACAAGCTGGACACGACCGAACATTTTACCATCGTTGCTGTTGCTAACTAAACTTCGTTCGAGCAGCTATACGCTAAAAGAAAAAAAAGAAAAAAACTAAATAAAAACAATCAAGTGTTGACGTTGTCTATCTCTGTGCTGTGTATAGAAGCTGAATGCCCAGATGGTACGATGTGTTCTCAAATCCAGAAGTAAAACCAGATATTAAGTTCAAACCAAACGACGTGACTTTTCACAGTTGTTATTATTTTTACGGGTTTATTTTGTAGCCACGTCATGTCACACGTTTGTCCTGAAACTTGTGGAAATACAGAATGGTTGTTGGTTCGAATGGTTACACAGAGTCCACATGTACATGGGTTGATATAATTGAGTAAATATGGTACGAAACTATATTTTTAGGAAAACATTAAGTACCTGGGCTGGCCTGAATCGTCCAGGAAGATGATCATGTGACCTAAATCATGTGCTAGTCTATAACTAGACTATAACTAGAACATACTGTATGTTGTATAAAATCATTCTACACCAGTTAAATAGTATTGAATGTTACTGCTAAAGAGCGTTGGAATGAAAACACAGTTATAGTTTTGGGTGAGGAACTAAAGTCACGTGCAACTCTTTAAACATCAACATTTGTTTTTGTTTTGTTTTTCACTTTTTTATATTTTTTTTAGTTGTTTTTGCCAGAATATTTTATATTTCATTTGTTGCATAGCTAATTAAATTGCTCGACTATCACACTGCAGGCAGGTTTTTAATGAACCAGAAGGCAGACAGCCAATTGTTGGTCACATTTTATAATTTTATTCATAGCTTATATACATTCTGATACAGTACTGTGACTTTAATAAAAAAATTTAAAAAGTTGCAAAAATGGCATTGCATTTGCACTATCACTACTGTGAATACATCACAAATATCCCATTTATTTTTAAAATGCATTCATGTCCATCTTGTTTCGACATCGCTAATAAAGATTTAAAGATTGTAAAAGGAAGTTCAGGCCAGTCCCTTAAACTATAACATGCAAATAAACCAGACATAAATTCAGAAAAGAAACATTCTTAAAATGTAAAAAAAAAAAAAAAAAAAAAAAAGGAACCTCCACCAGGGGGCGCTGTGGCGTCTCATGCTGGACTCGGATTTAGTTTCACCGAAATAATGAACGCTGTTTCTGAACGCTGTAGGAAACACAGCAAGGCAAGGTGTGTTACTGTGATAAACTGCGGAACCGATCCAGATTACAATCTGAGGACTCTGAGGGACCATGTTTACTCGTGTACATTTTTTTTTTGTCCTGGTCTTGGAGGAACAGATCCCAAATAGTCAAACAAAAATCCTCAGTAGTTCAGAAGAAGAAGACATTTTTGTTTTTGATGAAATTGTGCAGAGTGATTTTTTTTCCTATGTAGAGCATAATGTGAAACAATGGGACATTTTGTGCCTTTTTCAGTGCTATTGGAAAACAAAAGCAAGAACAAAATATACACACACACACACACACACACACACACACACACACACGAGTGTACATCAGTGTTAGCTGCATGGTTTTAGAAGTGATAGTCCAGAATTAACAGCACTTACAGTTCTGATACAGAAGCGGTCCCCACAACCCCATCAAAAACAGGGCGTGTGTTTAATCATGGGAGTTGATTCTTACTGATCAGGATGGATTTTTTGTTTTGTTTCTTCTAATCAATTTTATCAGAGTAAAACACTAGCAAAAACACACTCCATGACACCACTAGCGAGGTTTAACAGTGTGCAGAAGTCTGGATCAGTGTGGTACTTCATGCGTTCTGATGTATGACCTGAATCTATAGCCTGAATTCTGAGGACCTAAAGATGTGCGCAGCGAGCCGGTGAGGCCGGGATACACAACGTCGTATTAACATACTGTATAATATCGGCAAAGAAATGCTTAAAGAAAAGTTTTATCTACATCCATACGAATGTATAAAATCAATGTGATCAAATCGTTTACGTGTTTATAAGGGACGTGAGCGTTCCGAACATCGCTTTGATTAACATGCAGAGGAATTCATATTTAAACACTTTGGCCATTGGGGATTTTAATAAACAAATATATGACATTTCACTCTGCTTAGTTTGTGTGTTGTTTTTGAAAAAAAAAAAAAAAATTTAAGGTACATAAAGTTACAGAGATGACAAACCGGTAGAATTTTTGTGATGAATATACATATATTGGATATTTTGGAGAAAAAAATAAACAAATATTATAGTTGTATTGCTCAGAAGAATAAAATTAGTTGCACTGTTAAAGACTTATTTTTGTCATGACTCATATTGCATATTTGTATGTGCATTGATGATTAAATATGCACTGTGAAGCTATTTAAATATCTCGAACAACTCATTTGCATAAGAAAAAAATCCCCTTTTAAAGAAATGGGTTTCTGATTTTTTTTTAAACAATATTTATTATAATAGCACAATAACTTTTACATGAAGTTCAGCAGTAAATATTCTTCCATGGATTGTTTATAAACAGAAATCTAAACCATATTATGGATCGTTATATGTGTGTTTAAACCTATTCAAATTTATGTACAATTTCTTAATATAAGAAACCAAGTATGAGATTCTGAAGCTTATTTCTAGACAAATGATGCAAAAAGTTTATTTGGAAATTTCTTGTTCTTGAAAGATAATTGTAAGCTTTTTTTCATGAAAGAAGCAACAATATCTGCCAACAGAAAGAGAAATTTGTGCTTAAGGTTTTTTTTTTTTAAAGATTTGGCTAGAAATGAGCGTAATTGATTTCATTTTAGTTTGAATCATAATAAGAGAATTTTAGATAAATTTGACTACATTTAAGATATTCTCACTTGCTGTCCCTTTCTGCTGTGTACTTAACCTTTAATCTGAGTTATTTAGGTTCCAAGTTGGTGTACAAGTTTAAAAAAAAAAAAAAAAAGCGATTTGAGAGAACACAACGGAAACTATGTAAATAAAGGCTTTAGAAAATCATTTTTAAAAAATACAGTAGTTAAGGGATTTTTTTTTTCCATCAATGTGTTTTATTTATTTATTAATTTATTTTTAACATAGAGATACAAAATAAAAATCTGATGATCCTCTGCTTGGAAAAAAAAATCTTTAAAATGTTACTCTTTCTGTGATTAGCGATTCTATGATAATCTCATGAAATTATCCGTTTACATAAATCCATAAAGCGATAATGATAAACACTTCCTCCTGAAAATATTTGAATGTAGCAAAGACGAAAAGGAAACAAACGAAAGACACAGTTATGTCTACAGTCGCAGTTTGTTGTACATATTAACAGGAGATGTGTTTCCGAGGAGCTGGGAGAGGTTTGCCGTTTTGTGCTTGATCTTTATTTATAGGAAACCGCAGTGGCGTGGCGATGCCCTGGTCGGGCTCCTGGAATGCAGCCAGGAGGTTTTGGACACTTCGGAAGAGTCTCACTTTCACACCAGGTGATGTCTGCATCAAAACAGAGCAACGAGAGAAAGTCTTTATACAAGCAATATTACAAAGCAATATAGAAGCAATGACGGTGGAACCTTGGATTGCGAGAATAATTTGTTACAGGAGCGTGCTTGTGTATAGCAAAGTGAATTTCCCCCATAAGAAATAACCAGTTCACCGATAGTAGACGAGCTCGCTTGTTTTTCAAGTTAAAATTCATTCAAAACAAACCGGATTACTCGCAATCGAGGTTCCACTGTATTAAGGAGGCAGCATTTAATACAATACAATGTATTAATTACTGTACAACGCCACGAGTTCCACATCACAGTGCTGTTACTGTCTATTATCAGCACTCGTAGAAAGCCTCTCGTCCAGTCAGGTTGCTCGGTCGAACTAACTTTTGTATAATGAAGTATGACACATTGTATTTTTATACTGTTATATAGCGATATGCGGTGAAACACCCTCTCATGATGTTGCGCAACACCAGCCACACGATTGCGAGGGGAAACAACTCCTGCTCTACAGTGTACTGAGTTCTGTTGTGTTTTGTGTTTTCACATCCCATCATGTCTACAAACACCCATCTGTATCTCCTGCTTCTGTTGAGGTACTGCATAACTAAAGGCTGTTTTTTATTTTTAATTTTTTTGTCCTTTTTTGACATTTTCAACTTACGATGGGTTTTTATGGCATCACCCTTCATACAGTAAGTGAAGAAAATCCGTATGTACAGTAAGTTTAATGTAAAGTAGTGCGATCCAGATGCTGCCTCATGTCCAGCCTAATGATGTTCCACCGGTTGCCTTGTCCTGATTGATAAGTTCAATTAATAAAACTTAATGAGAGCTCATAAATTATTATCTAGGTAATGACTTTGAAAAATGGCTGACATGCTAATTAGATGTGTGACACAGTCTAGTACCAAGTTAAATCCTTCAAGGAAACCAAAGGACCATTAAATTATTTTTTTTTATCATACTGGTATTAAAATGTAAAAAAAAAAAAAAAAAAAAAAAGAGTTAGACGCTCCATCAAGCACATTAAGGTTAAAGCTCATACCTCTGTTTTCCACACGTTGCCTTCAACCTGAAAGAGCCTGTAGGTGAACACGTGTTTGTCACACCTGCAGAGAAATAAGAACCGGGACGTCTCGGGTCAATGCTCAGATAAAGGCTCGTAGATAAACAATGAAAAGATTCTAAAGAGAAGTCATCACTCTCAGTGGTATCATTTCTGCATAGCCAGTTTCATAAAACAGCAGCACCACATAATCACATTGTAAATCACGTTGTAGCTATAATCTACCCAATCACTTCACCTCAGTTGTCCTTTTGCTGCAACACTACTGCAACTCGTTTCTCCCCGCTCTAATACACCCATGCTGATTCGGGAACAGAGTGTTGTTTATGGACGTGTATAGATAGGTACTGAATGTTAGTGCAAGTCCAAATAGCAAGGAAATATCCAGAAAAGGGAATGTCCATGACCAGATTTAGGAACCGCTGGTTTAGATTAGTCGCAGTGCTCGCTGTTTTTCCCTTAAGGGAAAGTGTGTTTTGGCATGGCTCGACAGGACGGAAGCTGGGGTCAGAGTGCTTGGTGAGATGTTGAAGGAACTGACAGTGCTTAAGGGTCCAGCAGAGGCACAATGGCAGCACTGGGATTTGAACTCTCAGCCTTACAGCCAGTGGTTCAGAACCTTAACGATTGCGCTACCCCTGCCCAAATCCCTGCACGCATCCCAGGACTGTCAGAAAGTCACTGCTGTTCCTCGATTGAGTCACTTAACTCTTAACTATTTACTCAGTTCTGGTTTTGAACTGGATCCTATCTCAGGCATAACCTTCTGCATAAATAAACAGATATAAATCTAGAGGATTATTGGATCTGAACTTTGAAGGACATTTGGTTGTATTCCCATGATACAAACTCAAGTGTGGGACTCATGGTGATCATGAGCTCTGCGTCTGGGTGTGTGTTCGGGAAAAGCCTAGTTAAGTTGGATACGATGTGTCGGAGAAGGAGAAACCACAAAATCCACTAGAAAATAGGAAATCATTTCGAGACAAGGGTTGGAAAGTGTGAAGGCTCTCAGTTATCCAAGTCAGGCTTTTCCCAAAGGTGCTGCTTAGTTCCAACTGGAGAAAAGCAAACACTATGGTTACTTTTCAAAATATAATGAGCAAAAGCTATATTTCCCAATACAGTACAGAGCAAAAGTTTGGACACCCCTTCTCATTCAGCGAGTTTTCTTTCTTGTGTTCTTTCTTGTGTTCTTTAGTCCAAACGCGTCTCTTCTGCTTGTTGCCTGTCCTTAGCAGTGGTTTCCTAGCAGATATTCTAGCATGAAGGCCTGATTCACACAGCCTCCTCTTAACAGTTGTTCTAGAGATGTGTCTGCTGCTAGAACTCTGTGTGGCATTGACCTGCTCTCTGATCTGAGCTGCTGTTAACCGCCGATTTCTGAGGCCGGTGACTCGGATGAACTTATCCTCCGCAGCAGAGGCGACTCTCGGTCTTCCTTTCCTGGGGCGGTCCGCATGTCAGCCGGTTTCTTTGTAGCGCTCGATGGTTTTCGTGACTGCACTCGGGGACACTTTCAAAGTTTTCCCAATATTTCGGACTGACTGACCTTCATTTCTTAAAGTAATGACGGCTGCTCGTTTTTTTTCACTTAGCTGCTTTTTTCTTGCCATAATACAAATTCGACCTCTTTGAATGAGAAGGTGTGTCCAAACCACACAGTTTTGGTCTGTACTGTATATATAATAACATACATACTGTAAGGCTTAATATGTTACAATTTCCCCCCAAAAGTCTTCAATTGTTAATCTCGTAACTTCAATTTTAAATCCTGTCTTACATGTTAATGTAGCTGTCTCTGTTGCGTTTAGTGCTGCTAGCTGACCTAGCTGGTGTTTTTTCATTATTAAAAAAATAATAATAATTTTGAGTTAAACACACATACACAGTAGTGCTAGGCAACTTTTCTCGACACATTTTGCCATTTTATAGAACATAACAGGATAATGTTACTTGGCATTTTAGCTAAAATGTTAGCTATTCTAAAAATGTCAGGCAAAGTTTACTAGCCAGTTGGAACTAAATGTAAATGGGACTTTTAACCACATAATCAGTCAGTTTTCCAAGCTATTGTAATAAATTTGTAGCCAATATTCCTAGCTTTATGCTTTTTTATTAGCATACAATTAATGTTCCTTATAATATGCATTTTTCTCTTTATTTAGAAGCGAGTTATGTTTTATCAGCAGTGGAGGTGTCAGCAGTGGAGCTGGTGGTGTGAAGCGGTGGTTTGGGTGAAGCGGATGATGCGGGTGGGTGGATAGTAAGCTGGTTTTGTTTTGACAAAGTTCCTGCAGCTAAGTGTTTAAATTTAGAGTAAACATAATGTACACCAGCACTTGACCAAAAAGGAAACTCTGACTCATGACTCTGAGATTATAAGAATGCAAAATGTTGAGGAATGAAACTATTTCTTTTTATGTATTGAATGTATTCATTTGTAAATTAAATGAGAAGTCTGCTCAGGTCACCCCAGTCCAGTCTGCCTTACTGTACTGATAAGAACCGGAGCCAGTTCTCCTTGTAGTCAGGGTTCCAGCAGAAACACTTTAGTTATATCGTTTTTTTGTTGTTGTTGTTGTTGTTTGTTTGTTTTTGTGTGTGTATGGAATTACATTGAATTAGAGTCGACACAGCATTTTATTTTTATGTCTTTTTCTATTAAGTTTCTACCGTTGTTGTCGTCTTTATTATATATATATATATATATATATATATATATATATATATATATATATATATATATATATATTACAACCTTTGCATTGTCAAGTCTGTCAATTTTTAAATATAAAAATTATTTGCAAATGTCAACAATGTCAATCAATAACTGTATGTCAGTTTCGACAGAGCACTTTTCGGACAATAAAACCTGGGCCGGTGAGCCGAGTGTCTCCCAAAGTTCCCCTTAAGGTTCCTTTAAGATACTTTCAAACCCTAAGAGCTGCTGAAATGTCGCCATCCTCCATTCACCAGAAATTTCATCACAAGTCCGGGATTCACTCGAACGCCCCTCGTAGTTACAGTACAGCCAAGTTTAATTTTTTTTTGTGTAATTTAAATATCGCTCCTGCTCAGTTGTGTAGTGTTATAATATTAGTATCGTTGTATATTACTGTACTGTATATATAAGTACTGAAGTTACTTTCGGTTAAGTATAAATCAATATTTAAGTGTGTGTTACTTTAGTTAATCATTGTTGAATATGAGCATAGCTTTAAAACCTTTTTTGTAATTAATTAATTTTCTTTAGTATTAGTACAGTATTGATCAATTATTCGATCAATTGAAGTCTTGGACGTAATAAGGAAATCAATTCTCATTCCAATGTAATCGTTGTTTTTAAGTTTGACTTGATTTTTTGTTTGTTTTATTTTTATTTTTTTAATAAAATTGAAATGAATGATGTAATGGTGGAACGCACACATGCGCGCGCACACACACACTGCAGCCTTTATTTGTTTTTTGCACTGTTGCAGTTTTTATTCAGGTTAGAAATGAGACGTCGCTTTACCTAGTGGTCAATGAACGCTTTGTTAGATATGTAAATAATTCTGATTTGAACCCAAGACCTTCTGTTCCATAATCTAGTACTTTAACCACTGAGCTAAACCTGTTTTTTTTATTTTTTTATTTGAGGTTTATATTTTATGGACGACAATCGGTATCTAGTATAAAGTTCTCTAGTCTTCAGAACCGGCCGGATCCGGCTGGCCGAAGAGTCAGAAAGACGTCTGCAGTACCCTGGTGTCACTTCCTCATTCCATGCCTACTTCATCGTTTCCTGAAGATCATGTACAGAGATGAGTACACGCACTTGAGTCATCCCTAGATTTCGCCTTGGTCAAGTTGGCCACGCAGACTACAGGAGTCACGCCACATACAGTACTTATTCCATCCATGAACTAAATCTAATGAGCATGAATGTTCAGACGGACACATCAGGTGAGAAACCACCTGCACGGAGACGAGACTAGAACCAGAACAGGTGGCACACAGTGTACAGTTGCGTGTGTTACGACTTTCAGTCACCAGTGTGCATTTATGTACTGTATGTATGTGCGTGTGTGTGTGTGTGTGTGTGTGCGCGCGTGTGTGTGTATATACTGTATACTGTATGTGTGAGTGTAAAGGAGTAAAGTGTTACATACAGCACGCAGATGCAGTAGGAGCCCTGGACGCTCTCGCTGTCTCTGATCAGGAAGCTTCCGTCTCGCCTGGTGGCTCCCAGGATCCTCTCAGCTCGTTCTTTACTGATCGCCCCGTGATACATCGCTAGCTCCTCCATCCTCACACTACTTATAGCATCGACGTATCTCACTCATATACACTCGCACGCTTGAACACACTCTCAAACACTTCTGCTAAAAAAAAAAAATGTAAAAAAAGGTCAGGTTCGTTCTGATAATCTCTCTCCGTGACTCCTCGTAGTAGATGCTGACATAAGGTAAGGACATGAGTGCTCATAAATTTAGAAGTGATACAGAAATCAGGAAGACTCATGTTCACACATACGCTCTCACAGGAAGTAGCCGCTTGTCTGTGGATCAGACAGCGTCCTCCTCCCTTTTACCACTCGCGACCACATACCAGAAATAGTGCTGGGGCAGAGTAATGTCGACTTTATCAGGTGAAGAGACACGCAATAAATAACTAGCATCCGCGTCAACTAGCATTACGCTACTATCTGCAACATACTTCTGTTGTTTGTTGTTGTTGTTGTTGTTGTTGCTTGTTTGTCTGTTGCTGTTTTTAAATACCAGGTAACATTTCTGACAGTTGAGATTTCCAAATGTGGAATGCTCAGGTCCGCTTGACAAAGTGTTCTCGAACGCGGCCAACCGTGCTAAAACATGTAGAATGTGACATCATCAACAGCGTCTCATCCTGCGAATCAACAACCATCTAACACCAACCTGTAAAAAGCTCTTCTGCACAATATTCATTACGTATTTGCACAAAACTATTTTATCTTTGTTGCTACTAACAAGGAATGTTTTACTGTTTACTGTTTCTCCTCCCGCTACCATTAACCCACCAACTCGTTACCTCATTACCACAAACTATTGAGATGTGTCATGGTGTTGCATCGCCACTTTGTCATTCGTGTTTGCACATTTGCACATTGTACACTTTGCCTCGTCTCGTTTGTATAGAACTTAGTTTAGATCGTTTTCTGTTCAGTTAAAAATGTCATAAATGTCTTGCCTCGGCTAATTAGGTTTCTTGGTTAGCTCGTTGGTTTTTGTTACTTGATGTTGTATGTAGAGTAGCACACTGGAGGTCCTGGAGGAACGTCGTTGTGTTTCACTGTACTGAACTGTATATGGATGAAATGAGAATAAAAGCCGACCTGACTGGAACTAAACAGGGCCGAGCGGATAACGTAGACGGTCACTCTGTACATTTTCTTTTTTTTTTTTTTTTTTTTTGGATTTTTCCCCGATTTTCTCCCTAATTTTAGTCGTGTCCAATTCCTCCCCGTCACTAGGGGGCTCCCACATTAAGGCTACTACTACCACTCAGCCGGGAGGGCCGAAGACTATCACGTGTTTCCTCCGAACCACGTGACGCCAGCCGACCGCATCTTTTCGAACTGCTCGCTCGCGCACCGTTGGGGGCGGCGTAACACACTCGGAGGACGGCGCTATCCGCTCTCTCCGTTGCGCGAGCTCACAGACGCCCCTGACTGGCTGTAGAGCCGTGATTAATGTGGGAGGAGCACTAAGTACCTCTCATCCCTCCCCTCTGAGAGAGCTCGGCCAATCAGCTCTCTCTAGACCTCCGGCTGCAAGAGGTTACAGCACCACCCGGGATTCGAACTAGCGATCTCCGGATGAGCGCTTTAACCACTGCGTTTACACCACTGTACATTTTCTACTGAACTCTCGATTTCATTAGGGATACCACGCAGGTTGACTCTCTTGTACTATTTTTCTCCGGTTTGTGTTCATAGTGCACACTGCCACCTGCTGTATCGGAGTGTGAAAGCCGCCATGGATCGCCCAGTCCAAAAAAAACGATTAGTCGTTGAGTTGGTGAGAGACATTAGATTGAAAGAGAATGAGGCATCTGCATGATGATCTCCTACACGTCTGGAGCTGTGAGACTTCATTAGACCGGACGCAAACGCAGCGGTGGCGGGATTGAGAAGTTTATTCTGCATAAAGAGTGAAATGAAAATCATCCTGAAAGAGGAGCTGAGAGCTGAGAGTAGATAATAAATAAGATATAAGTGTGTGTGTGTGTGTGTGTGTGTGTGCTTGGTGGATAGGTCGGTTTGTGTAGGTGTGCCACTTCCTCTGCATCGGCGCTCCCTAAACACCGAAACCGCGTCTGAGGTCAAAACCCGAACTCGGATCACCTTTCAGGGTTAAAAACACACAAAGATTTTGTTTTTGTTTCGTCTTAGAAGTGAATGTGGGAAGTACTCGAATGTTAAGTGCGTTAGAGACACGAGACGCTCCGGATCAGAAAGTGTGCCGAGTGCGGGAGTCGACATTAATATTAATGAGTAGCTCATCTCACGTCCTGCAGCTTCACGGACGGCGCGCGCCGGAGATTTATTGAAATTCTCCGCAGCCATTTCCAGGATTCATACATATAGTTACTCGCTCACAATCCATTAGTTCCAGTTCGAAGGTGTGC
>CM059212.1:2634508-2706464 GCA_030347435.1 Clarias fuscus
TTTTTAAGACTTTTTTTAAAATAATGTTATATGTATAATAAATAGCTACATTTTCTTATATTATAATTTTAACTTATGCATAAGATATTTATAAATAATAACATGCAGGGGGGGGGGGGGGGGGGGGCCAAATGATACATATTTAAGTAATAAATATAAAAATAGATTTTATAAATGTATTTTTTAAATCCATATTTGGAAAATAATCCGCAGACAAATATATAAATCAACAATATACTGTAGAATAAATATCTAATTTTTAAAAAATTTTAAGGAATAAATATCATCATGGACACTAGAAGGGGAATTATGACAAAATGCTTTTCATCGACTACAGCTCGGCATTTAACACCATAATTCCCTCTACACTCACCACCAAGCTGGAGCACCTGGCACTCAGCTCATCTTTATCTCAGTGGATCTCCAATTTCCTCCTAACGGGGAGACCACAGGCAGTAAGGATGGGTGGACATGTCTCAGCCTCCATCACCCTCAGCACTGGAGCCCCACAGGGTTGGTGTTCTGAGCCCTCTACTGTACTCTTTGTACACTCACGACTGCCCCCCCCCCCCTACGTAGCCACCACCAACCTCCACCACCATCATCAAGTTTGCTGATGACACCACACCGTCGTGTCGGCCTGATACACTGACAACGATGAGACGGCCTACTGAAGGAGATTGAAAATCTGGAGAACTGGTGTCAGACGAACAACCTCCTTCTCAACGTTCAGCAAGACAAAGAGTTGATAGTGGACTTCAGCACAAAGCAGAAGAGGAACTACCAGACCCCCCGTCATCAACAAGAGCCCAGTGAGAGAGTGGACAGCTTCCGTTACCTCGGTGTACACATCACGCAGGACCTGTCTTGGTCCTGTCACATCAACACCGTGGTGAAGAAGGCCCGACAGCGTCTCTACCACCTCAGACGCCTGAGAGACTTTCAGACTGCCCTCCAAGGTGCTTAGGAACTTCTACTCCTGCACCATAGAGAGCATTCCTGACGGGGAACATAACAACCTGGTTCGGGAACAGCACCATGCAGGACAGACGAACTCTTCATCAGAGGTGGTGCGATCAGCTGAGCGCATCATCCACACCGAGCTCTCCTGACCTGCACTCGATCTACAGCAAGCGCGTGCTGGACCAAGGCCAGGAAGATCATGAAGGACCTCAGTCAACCCAGCAATGGACTGTTCTCTCTGTTTGAGGTCAGGAAAGCGATTCCGCTCCCTGAAGGGCCAACACAGAGAGACTGAGGAGGAGCTTCTTCCCGCAGGCGATAACGGTCTCTTAATCAGTACACCACACAGTACTGATCCATTTTGCACATCTATACATGCTTCTGCACTCACTTTGCACACTCTGGACATTCAGGACATTCGCTCACTAGTCCTCACTGCACACCTGCTCACTCATGGGCATTATCACATAAGTCACTTTAAATATGCCACACAAGCCACTTTAACATGTCACTTTACTGCATATTTGCACACCCCTGGACATTCCGTTCCTTTTGTTCACCCCTTTTCAATAGTTTTTATTTCCACTTGGTACAATTACAATTTTTCATTGCAATATTTTCCATTTGTACAGTTTCTTCTCACACTTCTTATTTCCTTATATCTTCACTTAATGGTATAGTCTGTACTTACTTACATTTTATATTCTTACATTTTATATTCTATATTTTATATTTAATTTTATTTTATTCTCTTAGGTCAGGGCAGTTGTCTAAGCGTTTTCACTGCATATCGTACTGGTGTAGGATTGTGTAATGTGACAAATAAAATTTGAATTTGAATTTGAAATAAAACAGTAAGGAAGAAAAACATGGAACATGTACCAATAGACAAACAAAAAACATTTCGGAAAAAAATGTCTAATTATTAAAGATGATTTTTAAGCGTTCTAGACAAATGACTAATAAATGGTGGATGTGTGACGGTGAAGGTAAATAATGAAATGACTCGGGTTTGTAAGAGTCGCGTCTACGACAAAATGGAGATCAGTAAGCGCTCTGATCTCCCGTTTCTCAGGAAACCATCACCTGCTGTGACATTCCAGAAGACAAGGCGTCAGATTTCCCTAAGCCGCTCTAATCCAGCAGTTAAATTTAGCCAGATTTATTTTCTCCTTTAATTAATCAGCCTGATTCGCGTCACGCCGCGGCCAGAATCGCGCAGTCTGTTAACTGATTCCCGAAATCCTTTAGCGGGGGGAGTGTTGGTCGAGCAGAGGCGTGATGGTACCGATTGTACTGTTTAAAAATCCCAGCTCATGGCCCTGACAGGAGGAGACGTGTGGAACTGAGGGGGTTCATCCTCTAGAAACCTCTGAGAGCATCAGGCTTTCTGTCAGGAAGAAGAAGAAAAAAGGAAGGAAGAAAGTGTTCATTCTGTTTTTTTCTCTTTTTTCTCTCTCTCTGTAGCTCACGACCTGGGCCTGTGAGGTGATCCAGATGTTCCCAGAGAAAGGGAACATGGGTAAAGTCCTTCCTGAGTACCTGAGCAACTGGACCGACGAACAAAGTGAAGAAAGGGTGAGAAGGATGGGAAGAAATGAACGTGAACGTCTGTATGATACAGATCACGTTAAAAAAAAAAAATAAAGGCTCGGTCTCTAGTTTCGTCTCAGTGGTTTACTCAAAAAATGATCATTCCATATCCTTAAATGATGTATATAATAATCTTATGCTCATGAGCGTTTGAAGAACTCAGAGGGCTGGGATAAGGTTTTTAAAAATTTTTTTTTTTTTAGATAATACAGGTGGAAAAACAACTTATGAAACATGCACCAGAAACGGAAAACTTGTTCGTAAGTCGGATTTGTTCTTAAGTCAGACAAAATGATTTTAATTTTAAATTGAATTTTAAATCGCGGGAATCTTGGACGCCATTTTGTCCTCAGAGCTGTTTTCCACTATATTGGGACTCTGTTTATTTACAGGACAGACATAATGTCACCCCCCCCCAAACAGGCATACAGTATACCGGACTTTGGACGTTTTATTCATTCACTTACACACTGAAAATATTGTATCTGATTGTAAATATTGGTATCTGTTGAACCGGAAGTAGAACCGCGGTCCGTTTGTATCTGCGGAAATTCGTAACTCAACCTGTAGATCAACATTTACATTTCAAAACCGAATCTCTCTTTGCTGTGAAATTGTGCTGCACGTCATTATGACTCGGTACAAGAAGGCATGCATGTCATGACTCTCCTGACTTTTAACCTCTGACAGAGGGCGTCCAGGTGCTGACGGAGGCCGTGGTCAAGAACGTGTCCTACAAGGACGGAAAGTGGAGATCAAGCTGAAAGACGGGCGACTGGTGAGTGAACTGTGAGTGTGAGGTTTAGAGCAGGTTGGTGAGTTCGCCTCCACACACTTCTGATGGTGTGTGTGTGTGAGTGTGTGTGTGTTGTGTGTGTGTGTGTGTGTGTGTGTGTGTGTGTGTGTGTGTAGGTGAAGACGGACCACATCGTGGCAAGCCGTGGGTTTGGAGCCCAGCGTCGAGCTGGCGAAATCGGCCGGCCTGGAGATCGACCTCTGATTTCGAGGCTACCGCGTGAACGCCGAGCTGCAGGCGCGCTCCAAACATCTGGGGTGGTGCGTGTGACCGGGCTTCCTCACATCACATCTGTCTGCATCTGCACTCGTTTTCCTTCACTCAGTTCTGCACTCACTCTGCAGTACACACTGTATTAATATTTATTCTTTGAAAAATGTGTGTGTGTGTGTGTTGTGTGTGTAGTGTGTGTGTGTAGGCGGGCGATGCTGCGTGCTTCTATGACATTAAGCTGGGGTCGGAGGCGTGTCGAGCATCATGACCACGCAGTGGTGAGCGTGACAGACCTCGCTAGGAGAAAACAGGACCTGTAGCCAAAAAGCCCCTACTGGCACCAGTCCATGTTCTGGTACACACACACACACACACACACACACACACACACACACACACACACACACACACACACACACACGCAAAGAGTAAAGTCCGTGATACAGCACATTCCTTGTTTATTTATTGTTCAGTTGATCTGTGTGTGTGTGTGTTAGGAGTGACCTGGGCCCTGATGTCGGGTATGAAGCCATCGGGTATTGTAGACAGCAGGTCTCCCAACTGTAGGATGGTTCTGCTAAAGCTACTGCCAAGGACACACCTAAAGCAGCATCTACCTGAGCAATCAGGTAACACAGACACACACACACACACACACACAGCATGTAGTGTTTTTATTTAAAAAATTCTATAATTACCATAAAGACACTTACCAGCCTGTAAGTGTGTGTGTGTGTTCAGGTACAGGAATCAGGTCTGAGAGTGAGACGGAGGCGGGTTGCTGTAACGCTTTCCGACATCTACAGCGGCTCGTACTCCGCCCACACAGCAGGAGAACTATGGGAAAGGAGTGATCTTCTACCTGAGGGGACAAGGTGGTGGTCGGCATCGTGCTGTGGAACGTCTTCAACAGGATGCCCATCGCCAGGAA
Organism: Clarias fuscus; assembly: GCA_030347435.1. Lineage (NCBI taxonomy): Eukaryota > Metazoa > Chordata > Actinopteri > Siluriformes > Clariidae > Clarias > Clarias fuscus. The sequence goes on from CM059212.1 coordinate 2,639,005, forward strand.
GGTGGGCTCACTCACGCACCGAATCACCCCCTGACCCACCGAATCACCCCCCGAATCACCGAAATTACCCACTGACCCCACCGAATCACCCCCTGAATCACCAAATCGACCCACCGAATCACCCACCCACCCCCTGAATCACCCACTGAATGACCTGCCCACTGAATCAACTGCCCACCCACCTACCCACTGAATCATCCGCCCACCCACCCATTGAATCACCCACCCCTGACCCCCTGAATCACCCCTGACCAACTGAATCACCCCCTGACCAACTGAATCACCCCCTGACCTACTGAATCACCCCCTGAATCACCGAAATCACCCCCTGACCCACCCCCTGACCCACCCACCCACTGAATGACCCGCCCACTGAATCATCCGCCCACCCACCTACCCACTCATTGAATCACCCACCCCTGACCCCCTGGAATCACCCCCCTGACCTACTGAATCACCGAATCACCCCCTGACCTACTGAATCACCGAATCACCCCCTGACCCACTGAATCACCCCCCTGACTCCCTGAATCACCGAATCACCCCCTGAATGACCCGCCCACCCACTCACTGAATTCACACACTGCCTCACTCACATTCACACACTGTCCCTCTCTCTCTCTCTTTTCATATTTATGGTTACTGTTTTTTCACTCTTTCTTCTTCTGCTCATCGTTAACGTGTGACACGTTTGTTTTTCTAGATCATTAAAGATGGAGAGGAGCACGCTGACCTGAACGAGGTGGCCAAGCTGTTTAATATTCATGAAGAATAAACACCTAGATGTTGTACTTGTGGAGCCTGGGAAAACACCTCTGCACAAAATTACACACTCTCTCTCTCTCTCTCTCTCTCTCACACACACACACAATCACTTTGACCATGAACTCTGTTCTGCCTCCAGCCCTGTTGGTGGCTCTGTGACCCCGGCTCGCTAATGAACTCATCAGATCAGTACTGCTCAGAGGACACCTTCGTCGTTCATACAGGAACAGTGTACACGTGTTTTCTAGTGAGGTCAGTAAACGTCTAGCTGTGAGCCGTCCGTCGTCCCCGGAGTCTGGACTGCATGAGGTGTTGGAACGCCGGTCAGGATCCGCGACACGCTAGTCGTCTCCCATGTAGATGTAATTTATAGTAATTATATTACCTAAGATAGATATGACCTTGAAGTGGAAGGGTAACAGACGGACCCTGTAAAGGACGTGTTCAACAGCAAGGGCTTGAGGCATCTGGTCCACATTTCACTGGATAAACCCGAGCTGTTGCACCGATTCCGACTGCGGTTTATTTATCACCAGACAAAGCTGCACAAGCTCCTGTCGTTTCTCCTGAACCATGTGACACCATGTTTGATCTTCTGAGACTTGATTAAAGCAGATTATTTTTGAACTTGTGTGCTGGGTTTGTGTCTCTATAATGTACTAGTTTAAGTACACATTTATAAATTGTTATAAGATTAAAGCTAATAATAAATAATTAGTGCTGATCTCTCTAATAATAAATGCTGATCTTTAATGTAATGAGTGATAGTATTATTATTATTATTATTTCAGTTTGAAGTCCACGTCCATGTCTGTGTGTCTCTCTGTACAGCAGAACTCTCTGTCTCACTTATTAATACACAGAAATCACATTCTGTAAGGTCGAGTATCTGACGCCTTGTTTACACTAAGTCGTACTTCTTTGGTGCTCAGACAAATACACTCCCCTGTTCGGTAATCGGAGAGAGAATCACAGATGAGAAATGGAAAAAGTCGATCAGATAAAGATGAAGTTTTGTCTTAAAACGACTCCGGCGTGTTAAAATTCACTTATACCACTTCAGCGCTGTTATTTCAGCCAAAGTGACAATCTGAACTAATCCCAGTCAAAATATTCACTTTATCTTTTCTCATTAATATCTATTGGTGCAAGGTGTTTGTTTACATTGAGACAGTAGCGCATTAGTAGATTATTTTAAAGTAGATTATTAAATCCCACACATAACTGTTCATAACATCACTTTTACTCAACATTTAGATTTCACTGATGGTGCAGATTAAACCTCAGAGTAAACATACGTTGATCTGTCCATTTATCTTTAAACATTTAGTTTTCTTTGGCTACTTGCCTTTTTTTTTTTTTTTTTTTTTCCTGGAGTGAGCCATGCTGTGTCGCACTTTAGTTTCTGTTTCTTGAGTATCTGGGCGGCTTGTAGGTGCATTACAATCATTTCTGGGTGTTTCACATATTCTATGTCTATACACGGTAAAACGATCATGTTGATTGGCTCTTTTGAGTGACGAGTATAGCCACGCCCATTAAATTGGATGCACTGGATGCTTAGACATCGTCTGGCACATAACTGCACAAATTTTGATTTTATTCACGTCACAGGTTTAACTTCAGGCGAATACCCAAGTACTGCCAAGGTTTCATTCAATTCAGGCAAAACTGGCTGGACAGACATACAGACGAGACTGAGACTGGTTCCTGGTCCTGCAATGTATGAACCGTAAAGATATCACTGAAAGAGCGAGTTCTGACCCAATGTACAGACAAAACCTGTCTTTTATTTATATAGATTGTCCAGGAACAGGGTGACATTTAACAGATTTTCAGCTTCAGAGTCAGAGAGTGAAGAAGTTCCGATTTAACAACTCAACCAGGGATGGGATTTGAACTCACAACCTTTGAACTACAACATGCCACTAATTAAAGCATCCCGTCTTATTAAATCCTGCTGATAAACACGGACGGCAAAAAGCTTTGTTGTTGTTGTTGTTGTTTTTTTTTTTTTTAGAAATTCCAACCCTTTTTTTTCCTGCACTTTTCCGACCACGAGCTTCGGCATCCTAAATGTTTGAAGATCACGATCGGTTTACAGAAGGAACGTGAGCTACAGAACCAAAGTGGCCGTACTTCTGTGTCTACCTGTCTGTTTCTCTCTCACCTTCAGTCTTTCCGTCTTGGTCTGTCTGTCTGTCTGTCTGGTATTTATAATCCTCAGGGTCAGTCAGAGTCCACGCCACATGAAATATACATCCCTCTCCCCAGGGCCTTAAGCACCCTGAAACTCATTCACTCCTCCACGTCGGCCACATGGCCTTTCACTCTTGTGTGTGTGTGTGTGTGTGTGAGCGTGTGTGCGCATCTCTCTCCATATTTACATGCAGGTTCACATCTACCAACGTGAAGCACGTTTTCATAGGAAGGAAAAAAACAAAACAACTAAAACCATACAGGCATTCCTGATATTCCACACTGTATTACACTGTACGGATGACTAAAAGATCAATCTGCCTCCTGTCAGGTCGAATTGGGGGAAAAGGGGGAGAAAAACAAAACACTCCAGGGGAGAGGAGGTCTACAGGTACAGAGGAAGAGGAAGAGGAGAGTCGGGAAATGAAGCGAGGAATGACGGCACGAGTGCACTCTTGTCACAGTTGTTTTTACTGATAAACGTCTTTAAAACGCATCACACGCCCAGATGCCTGCACACACACACACACACACACACACACACACACATTTACGCATCTGGATCTGCTCCGGTTCCTCCGTCTCCTCCGGCTAGCGTGACCACTGAGAGAGAAGAGAAAGAAAGGAGGGAGTGTGTTATTGAGACTCTTCTTCCCCCCCACAGACAGACAGAGAGAGAGAGAGACACACACACACACACACACACACACACACAATGAAACTTCTTGCCGGCACTTCTCAGAAAGCTTGATGTGGTTTGCGAGTCCAACAGTGTGGGAGGAGAAGAGTGTGTGTGAGGGAAGATCTCGGTCCTTTGGTTTTGGAGCAGCACGGTTCATCGAGCAAGAAACGGAGCAGAATGTTCTCACAGCTGCAGAGGGTTGTGTGATTTTAGTGCTGTTGGGTGTGTGTGGAGTCCGCAGGTAAGGCTTTTCACTTTGAACTGGATTAAATCCTGTTGGTCAGGAAGGGATAAGTGTGTGTGTGTGTGTGTGTGTGTGTGTGTGTGTGTGTGTGTGTGTGGAGATCAGGAAGGGCTTAGTGAGTGTGTGCATTTATGTGTGTGTGGGTGGAGACTAGGCACGTACTGATTATCATCCATTCATTACATCGCGATATTCAACGTGCATCTCATCCCATGAGTCAGATTTTCTTTGGCTGTTAATTGAACCGGACGACACAGTGGAGTAGTGGTTAGCCCCGCCGCCTTGCACCTCCAGGTTCCGGATTTCGATTCTCGTCTCTGTGTGCATGGAGTTTGCATGTTCCTCCCCCGTGCTTGCTGGGTTTCCTCCGGGTACTCCGGTTTCCTCCCACAGTCCAAAGACATGTAGGTTCCCAAATTGCCCGGAGTGTGTGAGTGAGTATGTATGTATGTGTGTCTGTGCCCTGCGATGGATTGGTACCCTGTCCAAGGTGTACCTAAGTCTCCTGGGATAGGCTCCAGACCCCCCGTGACCCTGAATAGAGGATTAAGCTGTATTCAGGTGATGAGTGAATGAGTGTTGATTGAACCACAGCTGCCTCCTCAGGCTCCTTATCTTGGATGTTTCAATTAACGAAAATGGACTATTTAATTTTGTCCAAGAAGATTTTGTGTGTTGTATCTTCAGGCCTTTGGTAATGATGATGGTAATGTTTAGAGACCTTGTATAAGTAGACAGTAGCGGATAAACATCTACATCAGCTTCAAGATGTAGTAAACTTTACATGACAGTAAAGTTAAATCTAATCTAATCTAATCTGATCTAATCTAATCTAATCTAATCTAATCTAATCTAATCTAATCCAATCAAATCTAATCTGATCTGATCTAATCTAATCCAATCAAATCTGACCTGATCTGATCTAATCTAATCTAATCCAATCCAATCAAATATAATCTGATCTAATCTAATCTGATCTAATCCAATCCAATCCAATCTAATCTAATCTGATCTAATCTAATCCAATCTAATCTAATCTGATCTAATCTAATCCAATCAAATCTGATCTGATCTAATGCAATCAAATGTAATCTGATCTAATCCGATCTAATCTAATCTGATCTAATCTAATCCAATCAAATATAATCTGATCTGATCTAATCTGATCTAATCTAATCCAATCAAATCTGATCTGATCTAATCTAATCCAATCAAATGTAATCTGATCTAATCTGATCTAATCTGATCCAATCAAATATAATCTGATCTAATCTAATCTAATCTAATCTACTCTAATCTGATGTATCTCATGGATGCTGCACTCGCTCTTACCAAAATTCTAATTGAGCATAAAACACTAATAATGATCTATAGAGCACTAAACAGTCACTGCTCTTATTATTACTACATTATTCTAGGTGCTAATAAACAGCCTGCAACTTTTCATCTAAGCAGGTGTGGTACATCATAAAACTTTTAACCAAAACTTTGCTCGGGGACTCTGTGTGAATTGAATGATTGTTTTCATGACGTTATCTAACTCTAATCTAAATCTGCCTTTTCCTCTTTTTCGGGTTCTTGGGCAGGTGACTACATCGCAAATTAAAACAGGGATGAAACTTTCTTGTCATTTTAATAATCTTGACTTCATGAGCATCTGTCCGTTCAAACAGGAAGTGAAGTGAAGGAACGCGAGCGTGAAATAGAGTTTAATGTGGAATCAGATTCAGTGGAGAGTAAAAGTGATGGGGGAGGTGGGGGGGAGGTGGGGGGTGGAGGGGATAGAAAGCCGCAGACTAAGCCAGAAAAAAATCCAAGATACACAGAGCAAAACAAAGCGAGAACACAAAACAGAGATACAGTACGAGAGCAAACAGATGGAGAGAGTGAGGAAAAACAAAGGGATGAACAAAAGAGAGAGAGAGAGAGGGAGAGAGAGAGAGAGTGGGGGCATTGTAGTTATTCTTATAATGAGTCGAACTTTGCCGTCACATATAATATTAACATGTACATTAATGTCTCGTCACTTGGGATCCAGACCTGAGGAGATTTCCACACTGTGTTGAAAAGTATCGGGCAGGAAGAATGTTCTAGAAAGAGCTCGGAGCCAGCCGAGAGGAACCCGGATAATGTTGAGTTAATTAAAGGGGAAGCTGGTGTCAAATCATCTTAAGCAAAGCAGGAAAGTGAAGGTGGCCGTTCTGATGCTTTTCTTAATGACGACGAATATTAAATAATGAATTCAGGTCTATCCAGTACAGCTGTGGCTAAAAGTTTCGAGAATGACACAAATATTAATTTTTACCAAAGTCTGCTGCCTCAGGTTTTATGATGGTAATTTGCTTTATGAAGAGTGATCAGATGAACTGCAATTCATTACAAAGTTCCCCTTTGCCATTAAAATGAAAAAATAAATAAATAAATAAATAAATAATCCACTGCATTTCAGTCCTGCCACAAAAGTATGAGTTGACATCATGTCAGTGATTCTCTTGTTAACGCGGGTGAGAGTGTTGATGAGGACAAGGCTGTAGATCACTCTGTCATGCTGATTCAGTTATAATAACATACTGGAAGTTTTTAACCATGGTTACCTCGCAAGGAAACACATGCAGGCATCATTGCTTTGCACAAAAAGGGATTCACAGGCAAGGATATTGATGCTGGTGTGGTTGCACCCAAATCAACCATTTGTCTGATCACGGAGAACTTCAAGGAGAGAGATTCAATTGTTGGGAAGAAGGCTTCATGGGCCCACGAAAGTCAAGCCCAGTCAAGCGCCAGAGCTGTTTCCTAAAGTTGATTCAGTTGCGTAATCGGGGCAACACCAGTGCAGATTTTGCTCAGGAATGGCAGCAGGCATGTGAGGAGAAGACCTGGTGTGGATGACCTGGTGTAAAGAAGGGAAGCAAAGAAGCCACTTCTCCCAAGGGAAAGCATCAGTCACAGACAGATGTTCTGCAAGCGGTACAGAGATTGGACTGCTTAGGACTGGGGTAAAGTCATTTTTTTCTGATGAATCCGGAAAAAAGGCTTGTTCGGAGAAGAAAAGGTGAGTGCTACTGTCAGTCCTGTGTCATTCCAACAGTAAAGCAACCTGAGACCATTCACGTGTGGGGTTGCTTCTCAGCCAAGGGAGTGGGCTCACTCACAATTTTGCCTAAGAACACAGCCATGAATAAAGAACGGTACCAAAACACCCTCCAAGAGAAACTTCTCCCACCCATCCAAGAACAGTTTGGTGATGAGCAATGCCTTTTCCAGCACGATGCCTTTTCCTTTTTTGCACTTTTAAGGCAAAAGTGATAACTAAGTGGTTCAAGAAAAAAATAATTGGCCAGGAAACTCCCCAGCCCTTAATCCCATTGAGAACTTGTGATCAAGAGGTGGGTGGACAAACAAAAATGCACAAATTCTGACAAACTCAAAGAGCATTGATTATGTAAGAATGGGCTGCGATCAGTCAGGATTTGGCTCGGAATTTGAGTGACAGTTGTAGTTGTAGATCATAAAAGACCAAAACAAGGGCAAAATCTCTCTTTTTCTCTGTTTCTTATTCTTCCAGGTTCACTTTTGGGAAGGACACTAAATCTCCGAACGGAAGGTCCAAGCCCTTGTCGCCCTCAGACTTCCTGGACAAGCTTATGGGAAAGACGTCAGGCTACGATGCCCGCATCCGGCCCAACTTTAAAGGTGCAGTGTGTAACTTCTACACGTAACATTATTTCATTGTTGCTTGAAATTAGGACTTAAAATGTTAGCATGTAGAGGATCTTCATTTCTGTATTGTGTTTTTCCGGCTCTGAAATGAGCCCCGCCTCCAACATTAAAAGAATGATTAAAATGCGAACCTGATTAAAAAAAAAAAAAAAAACTCTGTAATAATTTGTTCTAATCAAATATCAACAGTGATTTATGTCGTGTTTAATAAATAATTTTTACGTTTATATAAAAACATCTAGCCTGAGACATCGTTATTTAAAGCCCTCTGCGGCTACAGAGCACCCGGGTTGTTCAAATAAATATCTTGCTCATTTTCTCAAAAGCCATAAATTTAATCTTAAATCTAAAACATGCATTTTCTTGCATTTATTGCCCTGTAGGAAATCTACTTTCCTTGTTCCTTCATCGCTCTTTCCTGCTGCTGATATTCTTGTCTCTTTGAGACGCCGGGAAACAGCGGCAGCGTGCAGAGAGGAACCTGCTGATTTCAGCCCGAAATAAAAACAAACGGTCCGAGTCTTCGCTCCCTTTCTGACTGCGGGAATACAAAGACAAACGCTGATAAAGAGGCTGTGTGCGCGCGGCAGGGAGGTACTAGAAAACGGGGGGAAAAAAACAAGAAAGAAAACGAAAAATCGTGTGTCCAGCAAAAATATTCCCTTCTAATCAGTCGGCCTGGACTGTGAATAGTTTAGAAACGCAAAAGGTCAGAAAGGCAAAAGTTATTCAGAACAGCAACTTTTTTTATGAAACGACATCTCGGCAGCGCTAATTCCCCGCAGAATAAAATAGCAGGTATTATTTTAAAAATAACAGCTGAGGAAGTAAAGGCATATGGTACAGAGGTTATATGTAGAGAGAACAGTGCTAGGCTTTAGCTAGTGAGGCTAATGATTTACATGCTAAGTGGCATGGAAAAAGTAACTAGCATGTAGTCAGTGTGTTTATACGCAGCACATCCTGAAAAATTAAAACGTTAATTTGCTTTTGTAATTTAATGATCTCATATGTTCCAGCTTCATTACATCGAAAGTGAAATGTATATACACAATATAATATAAACACTACTCACAATAAGTTATGAATTTGTTATTTACATGGGTGCTTTTCCTATTTGCTCTGAAACCCATCAGTCAATAGGACGGTAGACCACTGCTCACATGGTCTTGTGCCCACTGCAAACGTTCACGGCGTGTCTCGGTGTCAGTGGAGTCGCCTGCGATGGTCGTCTGGCATTCAAGCCAAAGCGGTGGAGTCGGTTGTGAATGGTTTGTCTGGAAACCCTAGTACCCCTCACATCTCGTAAACGGGCCTGCAGCTGTGTGGCAGTTACATAACGATGTCTGAGTGCAGAGGTCCTTAGGTACTGGTCATCATTGCGGTCAGTCACTCGTGGGGCTCCACTGCTGGGTCTGTCATGAACTCTGCCAGTAGTTCTGTGTCTTGATGCAAGTCTGCTGATGACACTTTTCCTATGCTTTTCATATTTTCTCTGAATTTTAATGAAATAAGTAAAAGTTCACTTTGATATCACTACTAATGTATGAGAAGAAACACCATTTTCATTAGTTTAATATTTATTACCCCCCATAATTTTGACAATAACAAGGATAACCCCAAATAACAGAAATTGACCATCTCAGGGTTTCCACCGTTTGCCGCAACACAGCTTGACAGCGACGTCTCATGCTCCTCACTAGCCTCCTGATGTTGTTCTGAGGCGATGCGTTCCACTCTTCCACACGTGCTACACACAGTTCTGCCAGGTCACGTGGGGGTGGGGTACGATCATCCAGTCTCTGCTTCAACTGGTCCCAGACGTGCTCTATGATGTCCATACCATAGGAGGCACTCCGACTTCCTGAAGTCGAGCTGTGACAATTCTACCACGATGTGATGGCGCATTATCATCCATGAACAGGAAGTTGGGGGTGTGCTGGTGGAATTGGGGGTTGATGATGGGCTCTCTAATGTCTCTGAGGTAAGAACGTGCAGTGACTGAGCCATCTACAATAACCAAATCTGTTGTGCGCTGACTGGTGATGCCCACCCAGACTGTTGCACCTCCTCCACCAAAGCAAAGCCTGGGGACCATGTTGACCTCAGCGTATCGCTCACCTCGCCTTCTCCAGCGACGGTGACCCGACACTCATCAGGGAACAGGACGGTAGACCACTGCTGCGTTGTCCAGGTCACATGGTCTTGTGCTCACTGCAAATGTTCACGGCGGTGTCTCGGTGCCAGTGGAGTCGCCTGCAGCGGTCGTCTAGCATTCAAGCCAAAGCGGTCGAGTCCGTTGTGAATGGTTTGTCTGGAAACCCTAGTACCCCTCACATCTGGTAAACGGGCCTGCAGCTGTGTGGCAGTTGCATAACGATGTCTGAGTGGAGTTTTTCCTTGCCACCGTCGCCCTCGGCTTGCTCATCAGGGACAATCTTATCATTTTGATTAATACACATTCACATTGCATACAAACTTACTTCTTTTGATTGTGTAAAGCTGCTTTGCGACAATGTCAATTGTTAAAAGCGCTATATAAATAAAATTGACTTGACTTGACTTGAGTGCAGAGGTTCTTAGGTACTGGTCATCGTTGCGGTCAGTCACTCGTGGGGCTCCACTCCTGGGTCTGTCATGAACTATGCCAGTAGTTCTATGTCATGATGCAAGTCTGCTGACACACCAAGTTCACGAGCAACATCTGACTGCCTGCCACCGTCGTGTGTCCATGGCTGTTTGAATGATGAACTTGGAATGACTTACTGACAATACCAGCTTTTTATACTCACAGAATGTCGAAATTGATGCCACATTGAAAAGGGTTGTCTTTTGGTATTGGCCCCAATATAAGGCGCACCTGTACAGTCAGTACATGTAGTCAGTTTTTATACTTTAGCTAGTTATCATGTAGTCCATTCTTAGCTCTTAGATAACTAGTAGGTAGTCTGATTTACTCTATTTATTTTTAAAGGAATAATTGGTTAGCTAGCATGAAGTTCATTATATTAGCTTACTAGCATGTGGCTAGTTCTGTTACAAGAACAATATAAAGACACGGTGGCACAAGTTTAAAACTTCGTGAGACATCAGCATTCACCTCAGACTCCATGTGGCCAAATGTACCCGCTTATCCGCCGGTGTCCTCGTGTAAAACCTGAAAACGGCATGTTTTTATTGATTATTGCGACAATCTGATCTCTCTTGGGTTCAGCCACGTTAAGAACGTAGCAACACGTAAATCGTATGTGGAATTTTTCCATCCACACGCCAAGGCGCTTTATTTCCTTTTTGCGGTCTGCTCGCTGTTAACCTACAGACCCAAATTAGTCACTCTCTGTCTGTTTCTATCTCATATTTTATATCCTCCGCTGTCTCTTCCTTCGCCCGTCCACACTGTAGATCATGTTTGACACATTTCCTACAGGCTCGCGCTCTCGTCCCTGTCCTCCCACGCCTCCTCAGCCTCTCACCCTGTCTCCCTAGCCCTTTTTACTTTTTCTGTCCCCCTCTTTTTTTAAAATTATCTCCCTTTCTCCCATTTCACTTTTATTAGCTCAGTCTTTCAGTGTGTGTGTGTGTATGTGTGTGTGTGTGTGTGTCTCAGAGCTCATCTATCATTCATCTTAGTGCTAAGATGAAGCTGGACATCAGTGTGTGTCAGAGTGGAATGTCCCGGCTGATTAGCCAGAACTGTAACTTACGTCCCTAAAGTTAAATCAATAAATGATAATCTGTCTGTAAGCTTATCTCATCTTATCAAATATTCAGGGAAAAATTGTTAACGCTGGCCGGGTGGTAATTGGAGCAGGTTGGACAGCTGGCATGGATTGTGCGGCGCTCCTCATTATTTCTTTTACACTGTCACAATCTGGCAACCTGATGAGTAATTCAAGATGTCGGAATTATCCGTAGCTGCATGCTATTGATGTGCGGCAACAATTGCTTCTCTAAGACCATTGCTTGCGTCTTTCCCTCTTGGCACTGTGTTAACACACACCTGAATGCTCCAGACCAGCAAACAGCCAAAACTTCTGCTTTTAGATCAAGTAATCAAGGGGTGATGATTAGCACCACATCGCTACAACTTACCCTATTAAATCATATGAAAGCACTAAGGGGGTACTTAATATTGCCCGAATATATATTTTTTTCTATTTTGCTTATTTTTGTTAAATAAATACTGGAACGGTAAAAAAAAATTAAAAAGCTATATGTTGTTATTCACCTGCGGTTGAATTTGCCTTATAGTATCCACTGTGATCAGATTTTTGTTATGTTTTACACAAAAACATGTAGAATTAAAAGAGGGAGTACTAACTTTTGAACATGACTATGTGTGTGTGCTCATTTGTCTTTTACATGACATGACACGCAGGTTTGTGTGTGCGTCCATGGTTTTTTCAGGGCCTCCTGTCAACGTCACCTGCAACATCTTCATCAACAGCTTTGGCTCCGTCACAGAGACAACTATGGTACACACACACACACACACACACACACACACACACACACACACACACCCTTAATACTGTATTAGTCAGTTATAAGACTAGAATTATTTAACAGTTTATCACGCACCCACATTGACTCAGGTGTCATGTCAACATCTCTTCTTCTTTGACTCTACCCGTCTCTGTCCGATTCCCCGTCGCTCCTCAGGACTACCGCTTGAACGTGTTCCTGCGGCAGCAGTGGAACGACCCTCGCCTGGCGTATAAGGAGTACCCTGACGACTCGCTCGATCTGGACCCGTCCATGCTGGACTCCATCTGGAAACCCGACCTGTTCTTCGCCAACGAGAAGGGCGCCAACTTCCACGAGGTCACCACCGACAACAAGCTGCTGAGGATCTTCCAAAACGGCAATGTCCTCTACAGCATCCGGTAATATGACGAGTACTTGAACCGAGGCGTTAGCGTTCTGTTCAGGAAGTGTGTGTTTTTTTCTCATACTGGTCTTTCTCGCAGGTTGACTCTGATTCTGTCTTGTCCGATGGATCTGAAGAACTTCCCCATGGACATTCAGACCTGCACCATGCAGCTAGAGAGCTGTGAGTGCTTAATTATTAAGAATGATCACACAGGGCTGTTAGACTCTGGAATCTGATTGGTCAGAGTGTGTTAGTTGTTGTTGTTTTCATTCACTCAAATGCGCTACTGTAACCATGTACATCTCTCCAGCTTCGGCATTCCGATCTCATCCATGAGACTCAGTTTCACTTGATTTTTATTCCTGACACTCATTTTCGAGTTTTTTCATGGAACAGTCCCAGGTTGCTTCAACCCTAAACTCCCAGTCACGAGTCCTGAGACTTTAATATTTTATTCATTTTCGCCCCGCAGGCTTTCCCATAGCGCGGTAGGCTCGGTGCGTGTCGGTGTAAAACTAGCTGTCTGAGAACCTTTCAGGTTGGTATCTATCAGAGAATACAGAAAGAGACGTTTTGACTCACAAAGCCGTCGTTGACCTTTTATCCCTGCACTAAGAATAACCCTGTCTTTAATGAGCCCTCGTCAGCGTTCCCTCGGGACGTGGCAGTGGGAAGGATTCAATTCCATTCAATTTCTATTTGTATAGCGCTTTTAAATGGTCATTGTCGCAAAGCAGCTTTACAGAATCAAAAAAAAATATATATATGGAAATGAGTATGAAATGTGTAAGAAAATATGATCTCATTGATGATGTGCATGATAGACCCTGATATGCAGAGCTGCGCAAAAATCTATTAGGATTTTATCATTGAGCCAGTACAAAAACATTCCTGAACATCTGTATTCCAACACAAAATTAAAAGTTGCAGAAAAATGCTTGTTTTCCCAGAAAGAAAGCAGTACCCTATATAAGCGATTGCTTTTCATAAAGCAACAACGACAAAAAAAGAGTTTTGGGTGCAAAAAATAAGCAGGTCCTCAGAAGAACTGTGTATGGTCCTGCAGGATGCTCAATAAAACTTAGTAGCTAAATTCCTGAACAAAATGTACCTGAGACTAAAGGGTCTTTGTTTCATAAATTACTGTTTTCTGGAATTTTTTAAAGCCTACTTGCTCTATAGCAGGGGTGTCCAAATCCAGTCCTGGAGGGCCAGTGACCAGCACAGTTTGTAATTCACCAACACCTAAACACACCCACTGAACCTAGTAATTAACAGATTAGTTAAATCAGCTGTGTTTGAGAAGAAGAATCACCAAACTGTGTTGGACACTGGCCCTCCAGGACTGGATTTGGACACCCCTGCTCTATAGCATTTATTTTCATATGCTTTTGCACAGTACGATACATGTACATACACTCACCTAAAGGATTATTAGGAACACCATACTAATACGGTTTTTGCCCCCCTTTCGCCTTCAGAACTGCCTTAATTCTACGTAGCATTGAGGTGCTGAAAGCATTCTTTAGAAACGTTGGCCCATATTGATAGGAGAGCATCTTGCAGTTGATGGAGATTTGTGGGATGCACATCCAGGGCACGAAGCTCCCGTTCCACCACATCCCAAAGATGCTCTACTGGGTTGAGATCTGGTGACTGTGGGGGCCATTTTAGTACAGTGAACTCATTATCATGTTCAAGAAACCAATTTGAAATGATTCGAGCTTTGTGACATGGTGCATTATCCTGCTGGAAGTAGCCACCAGAGGATGGGTACATGGTGGTCATAAAGGGATGGACATGGTCAGAAACAATGCTCAGGTGGGCCGTGGCATTTAAACCATGCCCAATTGGCACTAAGGGGCCTAAAGTGTGCCAAGAAAAGATCCCCCACACCATTACACCACCACCACCAGCCTGCACAGTGGTAACAAGGCATGATGGATCCATGTTCTCATTCTGTTCACGCTAAATTCTGACTCTACCATTTGAATGTCTCAACAGAAATCGAGACTCATCAGACCAGGCAACATTTTTCCAGTCTTCAACTGTCCAATTTTGATGAGCTTGTGCAAATTGTAGCCTCTTTTTCCTATTTGTAGTGGAGATGAGTGGTACCCGGTGGGGTCTTCTGCTGTTGTAGCCCATCCGCCTCAAGGTTGTGCGTGTTGTGGCTTCACAAATGCTTTGCTGCAGACCTCGGTTGTAACGAGTGGTTATTTCAGTCAAAGTTGCTCTTCTATCAGCTTGAATCAGTCGACCCATTCTCCTCTGACCTCTAGCATCAACGAGGCATTTTCGCCCACAGGACTGCCGCATACTGGATGTTTTTCCCTTTTCACACCATTCTTTGTAAACCCTAGAAATGGTTGTGCGTGAAAATCCCAGTAACTGAGCAGATTGTGAAATACTCAGACCGGCCCGTCTGGCACCAGCAACCATGCCATGATCAAAATTGCTTAAATCACCTTTCTTTCCCATTCTGACATTCAGTTTGGAGGACCACACCCCTAAATGCATTGGAGCAACTGCCATGTGATTGGTTGATTAGATAATTGCATTAATGAGAAATTGAACAGGTGTTCCTAATAATCCTTTAGGTGAGTGTATATACTCATAAACCATTTTTTTTTATTTAATCATTAGTTACCAGAAGGGGGCACTGTCACAGAATACTGATACCCATGAGATGTTTATCAATCTAAACACATTAAGCCAGAATTTGTCCAGTATGTTAAAAACAATACCGTGTCATATCACGCGGTCTTCTGGGTCAGCTCTGATTCTGTAGCGTGACCTAACGTTACGAATCGGCGAACAAACTTTGTCTGAGCAAATAAACTTTTGATACGGGTCATAAATTAGCGATGGCGATTAAACCAACAGGAAACCAAGACGGTGTGTTTAAATGCAAATTATTTTATTCTTTGAGACAAAATAAAAATGTTCATCAGCGAATCTCTCTCTCTCTCTCTCACTTCTCTTCAGTCGGCTACACCATGAACGATCTGATTTTCCAGTGGCTGGATAAAGGTCCTGTGCAGGTGGCCGATGATTTAACGATGCCGCAGTTTGTGCTGAAAGAAGAGAAGGACCTGGGATACTGCACCAAGCACTACAACACCGGTACCACACAAACATGAGCTCACGCACGAATAAACCCCAAACACTCCTGAGGTCAAACGTCTAATTCCATTAGAATGAATTCGGCGTGCAGAAATGCCACAAGACTTTCAAAACAGGTTCTGACCTTTTTCTATGCTGACTTGTGGAAGCTGTGTGTAATGAGAGGATTTTTAAGGAGAAGCGTTATTTACTGAACCGTTACTGGGCGTTATATTGGCAGTGACGTATTGCGTGTGTTTGGGCAGGTAAGTTCACCTGCATCGAGGTGAAGTTCCACCTGCAGAGGCAGATGGGATATTATCTGATCCAGATGTACATTCCCAGCCTGCTGACGGTCATCCTGTCCTGGGTTTCATTCTGGATCAACATGGACGCTGCTCCTGCTCGCGTAGGCCTCGGCATCACCACCGTCCTTACCATGACAACGCAGAGTTCTGGCTCCAGGGCTTCGCTGCCCAAGGTTGCACGTCACTGTCTCTCCATCCAACCTACCATCCAACTGTTCATCAGAACTCCACCTCCAGCATCTCACTTCCCATATCCATCTCATCCCCCCCAGCTAACCAATCACCCGTCTATATACTCAGCCATCTGTAGTACTGAACTCTGGCCTCAAGCTACCATTCATGCTATGCATGATGATATTTATTCAGCTTCTGTATCATAGCATCTCTGATCACTTATCCATTCATCATACATCCATCCTTCCACAGTACTGTAAAGTCTGACTGCAAAGACTACCTTACTGTATTCCATCCATCCATCCATCCATCCATCCATCCATACTACTGTAAGTTTGACTCCCTTACTATGTTTCATCCATCCATTCATTGACGCATCAATCCATCAATCCATTCATCGAACCACAATACTGTAAGTTCTGGCTCCAGAGACATATCTACCTACCTATATTTCATCCATTCAGTTATTGATCGATCCATCCATTTACAGTATTATAAGGTCGACTGCGGACACTCCCTACATATGTTTCATCAAGCCATTCATCGATACATCCATCCATCCAACCACAGTACTATATGTTCTAGCTACAGAGACTTCTTACTATTTTTTATCCATCCATCCATAGTACTGTATGATCTGGCTGCAAGACTAACTAAGTAAGACTACCTTTCTGTATTCCATCCATCCATCCATCCATCCATCCATCAATCTACAGTACTGTAAGGTCTGACTACAGGGACTTCCTACCTATTTATCATTCATTCATTCATTCATTCATTCATTCATTCATCAGTCCATACTTTGATCCACAATACTGTAAGTTTTGGCTCCAGAGACTCACTACCTATGCTTCATCCACCCATTTACAGTACTATACAGTCTGACTGCAGAGACTCCCTATCTATGGATGGATGGCTGGATGGATCAATGTATCATCCATCCATTCATTGATACATTGATCCGTCCAGCCATCCAGCCATAGTACTATAGGTTCTGGCTACAGAAACGTCTTACTATGTTTTATTCATCTATCCATAGTACGTTAGGGTCTGACTACAGAGACCCCCTACCTAGGTTTTGTCCATTGATCGATTGATCAACCCATCCATTCATCCATCTATTCATTCACAATGTGGTAAGGTCTGGCTGCAGAGATTCCCAAACTATGTTTTATCCATCAATCTGACTGTAAGTACTCATGCCATCTTTCTTTACTACACACAAAAGTCATCTAAACATTCTCAACCTTCTCAACGTTTGTCCATCACGTGTGTTGTAGGTGTCCTATGTGAAGGCGATAGATATCTGGATGGCCGTGTGCTTGCTGTTCGTCTTTGCCGCGTTGTTGGAGTACGCTGCGGTGAACTTTGTCTCTCGGCAGCACAAAGAGTTCTTCAGACTCAGGAGGCGACTCCAGGAAGAGCAACGGCAAAGAGCCGTGAGTGACATCGCCACGCCCTGCCCTGACTCCCACCCACCCATACACACACACTAGCACTATGTCACAACATTATACACCAATAAAAACGTGGCGGCATTGTCAATCAATCCACAGTGAATGTGTCCCAAGCTACTACAGGTGATGAATACGTTTATTGCAAACCGTTTGTCCATTTTGTAGAATCACCTGAAAGTGCAGCAGAATGAAGGTCAATTCATGAACTTCAACAGAAGTAAAAAAAGAAATTCCAAATGAGCTTCATTATTATGGGTAATTCATCATTGAAAATGATACAGAAGGTTCAGCATGTAGTGCAAAGTGTGTGAGATGTCGCACATGTTGTTGGTGTTTATGTGGCCTAAATAGTGAGGATGGTGTAGTAATGGACAAACACAATGGAAAAGAAATGTATATCAGTGTATCAGGGGGTTCACAGCTGTGTGTGTGTGTGGGGGGGGGGGGGGGATTTGCAGTGACCTAGTTTCAGAGGCTCAGCACTGTGTGGAGAACACAAGAGCGAGGGAATGTTTTGCTCTGTGAATAAATAATGTGTTATGCCCATTTCTGAGTAAACTGTGTATGTGTGTGTGTGTGTGTGTGTGTGTGTGTTGTTCAGGCTTCAGGTCAGTTTGGTGGAGCTGAGAAAACCAAGAGCAATGATATTACAGTCGGCACGACGTCCTACAGGAACACAAAACAATGCAGTGCTTGTGTACAGGTACACACACACACACACACACACACACACACACACACACACACTGCGTACTTTTATAAAAGGTACTGCTGTTGTATTGCTAATGGATGATGCAGACATGCCGTAATAAAATGTCAGCTACGTAGGCGTGGACATACTACTGTAAGAAATCATTTGCGTCATCGTATACCTCCATCTGTCCGCCGTTCTTTGCAGGAGTTGGCGCAACACCACCAGGATTACTTCATGTCCACCTTCGGCTTGGACGTCCACCTGTCCGGAGACGGTCCCCTCTCTGAGGCGGCGGCCATGTTCGCCGCTCTTCCTCCAGGCCACTCGATGTTCCGGATCCGCCGCCGGTTTATCGACCGCGCCAAGCGGATCGACACCGTCTCGCGCGCCCTCTTCCCGCTCACCTTCCTCATCTTCAACGTCTTCTACTGGCTCACCTACAAAGTTCTGCGTAATGAGGATTTCCACTCCGCCCTGTGAACGCTGTGGACTGAAGGACACCGTTCCAGCGCTTTCACACCGCCGTCATGAACGGTTCACCAGACAGACTAGATCAGTCAGCGAAGTGAGAGAGACATCTCATGGAAATTAGCGAGCATCGTGTCCGGCTCCCGCGTAGCTTCCTGTAGCTTCTCTCACGACGTTACGTTCCTGCCTGTACCCTAACCTTACGTTCACGCCATCAGGTCACGAGTTGTTCATGCTGCTTGTACATTGTCTTTTACTAAGCAATGGAGTAAGCTAATTAATTGCACGCTTATAAATTTACGCACTCATCAGCATTGTTTAGTTAGCAAGGTAGCCGTGATGGACTTCCTTTCCATGCTTCTTCATGATGTTTCTGTACATATTTGTACAATGACTGATTGTAAACGATTTTCCGTTTGAATTATTTTGTATCAGACACAGCAAAGGTCAAAGGTCAGCAATCAACCTGAGTCTCCTGCCTAGTGTTCCGAAAACTATGTACACCTACCCAGAAGGCATTGCAATCCAGCTCAACGGAAAAACAAGCAGTTGAAACTCTTCAAACATGTAAACAGGAGCAATAAAATATTTAATACTGGTTTCCTCTCGTGTTTATTGTAGCTCAACCCCTCGCACGCGTTACTAGTGGATTAGCTGGTTATGGTGTGTGTTAAGATGCATCAATCTGCTTCTGGTCGATCCAGGAAGGTATCGATGTGTCCATCATAATGGAGGATAAATGTATGAATTCCATTGTTACAGATGAATCCAGTATCTAGGAAAGACACGAAGGATGTAAGTGTCAAGTCTCACGTTAAAGAGAACCAGTCTGATGAACAAGGAGACGTTACCATAGCAACATGTCACGCGTAATTCGCTAATTTCTTAAAAAGCGAACATGTTCCTCAGCAGCCTTTGCTACAGGGAGTGGTGCGATAGTACTTCCTGTGGAGGTTCAGAAGCAAGAGTCTGCCACACGTCCACACCCACACAGACACTGACACCAATCTGTCAATCACAACTTCTGGAGCAGTCCGAACGTTTGCGGTGAATCACTAATACGGTATCTCTGAGCGACGGGTCACGTCGGTGACTCAGCCGCGTGTCAGAGGAGCCTCCTTCCCTGCGGCTGGAAGAGAAATCCCAGAGAAGCGAAGAAGTGAACCCTGAACAGACGGACCCTGAGCTCCACGCTGTCTACGCTTACAAGCTCTGGACGAGACGCAAGGCATAAATAATCCAAGGCTGTAACAACAGAGAGAAACGCTTCCAGTCAGTGAGTGAGCTGTATGCTAGAACACACACACACACACACTCCTATTGAGATTATTACCACCATGGCGAGGTGACTTATGCTATGCCTTGTATGCCTCAATACCACGTCTTCAGCATACAGAGCGCATCTGATACACTGGATAATGCTGTTGTATAATTATTTGTAGATGCTAGTGTTGTCTATAATTAAGATCTCAATAGAACTTTTTTAAACTCTTGAAGGATGCACAGGAAGTCCCCAACTTATGAACATCCAAGTTACGAATTTCCGCAGATCAAACAAACCGTACCACGGAAGTAACTCGCGTGTTAGACACTGCAGTGCACCAGATACCAATATTTACAATTATATACAATATTTTTGAATTATAAAATGTCAGGTATATTGTATGTGGGAGAAATTACTTGGCCTCGCCTGTTTCAATGAATTATTCTAGGAGCATTAATTGCTCTGTTGGTAAATTATTCCAATTTCCCGTCCAGGATTCCCCTTGGTATTTAAAGACGCAGACAACACATTTGACATACAAGTCATTGCCTTAGGCACAGTTACGGCTTTTGGCCACATGATGGCAGTGTGGGGAAAAGGGGACAGTTTTAGCCAAGAGGATTGGTTCGCTTTACATTGTATATTTGTGTCGAAGGTGAACAAGATTCACTTTGTTAGATTTAACACATCACACGAATGAAAGTAATCCTGGAAGAGAACTTGTTCATAAATCTTACAAGATCTTAAAACCAGCAGTTACACCAGGAAGTATACATTTGCAAAATTTCAATATAGCAGTTTTCTCTCTTCACATCACTAAATCTTATACAGTGAATAGGGATGGAAATCACCAGGGATCTCCCAACATGATATCTCTGCTGATTCAAGTCATATTCCAATTCTAGAAATATCTAAATTTGATAAAATATTCCCATTCTACATTAGATTGTTTCAGATTTCATTACAATTCTTCACTCCTACCACACAGTATGCTGTGCAGCCTGTCAGTGAACAGTTTAAAGCAGACCCCCTGTAGGATTATGGAGGAATAGCCTCATTTTACCACCTCAAATGCAAACACAGTATATACATTAATTTACTGTAAGATTCATGAACCGATAAGAATTGCAAAATGTACCTGAATTGATTATTCCCCACCGTCTCTTATTAAAGCTTATTATAATTTCACTCACTCATTCTCTATTCGACTTTGCCTGTACAAGGCGAGTACAACCTAAATAAGGGGGCCAAATCCATTGCAGGTCACAGAAACAGACACTGAGGATTTTAGAAACACCACTTTTAAGTCTTATGCGCATGTCTTTGGACTGTGGGAGGAAACGCACCAAGCACAGGGAGGACATGCATACACAAACCCGCAGCTGGGATTGAACACTTGACCCTGAACCACTACGCCACCATTCAAATTCACATGAACTGTAATTAAAATAAAGAAGAAAAAAAAAAGGGGGCAGGCAGTTTGTTTATTTTTTTTTTTGTATACAACTTTTATTAGCAGATGAAGAACCACAAAAGAAAGTCCATGGCCCAGCTTAGAACTGGATGACCTGGCCCTGTAACACACAGAAAGGGAGGAAATTAGTTTCATCATGATCAAGCAAAAATTACAGTTCATTAAATGTGTCACAATGTAAAACAGTTATACGGTTTAAAGTACAACAGAGCGTTTGTTTTATTTTACTGGTACACTGTTAAACATGAAGTTTGGCAAAATTTTTTTTTTTTTTTTTAATTAAATTATACATTTCATGTAAAACCACATGAGTTGACGGGTTCTTAATCTGGCACCGGTGAGATACTTCTGTTCCTCCAAAACAACAAAGACAACTAAAATCCTGGCATTTAAGTTTCATGATCTGGTTATGCTGGTTAGGTTCCGCTGACGTGAAGCAACACGCACTTCAACTGAGATTATTAAAGACGAAACCCTGAAAGACCGTTCCACACAGTCTGGGTTTTGTTCAGTCACAGCTCTCAGAAGCAGATGAACAGTGTGTGAATGGTTTGAGAAGGAATCCCAGAGGACCAGGCTTAGAAAACCAATAGATGACCGCGAAGAGAAAACTTGTATGTCTCACTGCACACACATAATACATCACGGCTCATGGAACTTCCTCAATGAGACGCAAGTGAAAGAACGCTTTTGTAAACACCAGAACTCAGACGCGTGTCCCGTGT
The DNA here is from genome assembly GCA_030347435.1 of Clarias fuscus. Lineage (NCBI taxonomy): Eukaryota > Metazoa > Chordata > Actinopteri > Siluriformes > Clariidae > Clarias > Clarias fuscus. The sequence goes on from CM059212.1 coordinate 2,661,157, forward strand.
GGAGAATTAGTGCAGGAGAGGTGCGAGGGGAAAAAGCATGAGATTCTGATGCTGCTATAAATCCCTTTCTTCTGTTCCCCTCACAAACATCATGGCTGAAGACTTCACTGTTTAATCTTTATATATAGGAGTGACATCCCCCCCACACACACACTACGTCATGTTACAATAGAATATAAATGGTCATGTCTTCCAAGCATGAAAAATCCAGAAAGATTTCCTATTAGCATGTGACTACAGGGGAGAGGGGCGGAGCTTCCAGGCAGCCAGTTTATCAAAACGCTCAACACATCGATGAGAATTTTTTTTTTTTTTTACTGAGAACTCTAATTCAGATGCATCAACTCAACCACTGAAGGTTGCCAGGTCTGTAGTTAATGAGGACGCTCCCTGTAACCCAGTGCTGATCCTGATTTAGATTTTGAACCAGCTCTAATGATCGATCACTGAGCACTTTCCCAGATTCTTAGACGCAACCCCTCACCTTTCTCTTTTTGTCTCCTCCCAGCTCAAAGTGTTTGCACCTCTTAATGGCCAGCATTCTCTTGGAGCGGCAGTTGGGCTCGACACACTCCAGCCTCAGCACGATCTTCTTTGTGGTTTTAGCCTGCAGAGGAAGAGGACAGGTTGATGCAAAGATGTATAAGAAACATGACTGACAGATGAGTATGAATACGTTCGGGTTTAAACCCAGCTCTGGACCTTCACAGTATTTCAGCATTTCAAAAATCCACTTCAACCACAACAGAATAAAAAGCTCATTCGACTCTGACTCGTACCTTTTTCCTGAAGATGGGCTTCGTCTGGCCTCCGTAACCGCTCTGCTTTCTGTCGTAACGCCTCTTACCTACAAGATTTAAAGCAAGGTTAAACATTTCCTCTAAAACCCAAACAGAAAAAAACTCCACACTTCTTTCCTATTCTTTAAATCATCTCAGGGCCCGTATTCACCAAGCGTCTCAGAATCAGTATTAATTTAGGACTCTTTCCCAGCGGGAGGTAAGACTGTGCCGAGAAAAACATGTGACGTCTTATATACGACAGAGCCATAAAGTAGTCCGTATGTTATAGTGGGTGCTGTAGTTGACAGGTTTTTGTAGTTTTAAACAGAAGCGGTGGAAAAGTGAAATGGTGAAATCAGTGGCAGTTTTGTGAAAGCTTTATGCACACAAAACTTGTGACTCGGATGCATGATGTTTTCCTAATCAGACTGCTCCAATCACAACTGTTTAAATCCTCTGTAATAGAGCTGTGTGGGGCTGCTTTGAGAGGATTGAGTAAAATGTAAAGAAATAAAAGGAAAATTCTGCCCTAATGTGCCTCTAAGTGACTGGAGTCTGATCTATTAGTGAACAGAGGCAATTTGTCAAAGGATAAGTGACACTTGTCAGCTTGCCACATGTGCCCCCCCAAAATTTTAAAAATCAGGAGAAGACTCCAGGAGAAGAAAAATAGTACTATCAATATATAACTTATAGTTTTTCTTTTCCTGAAGTGTATATATAATTATTTCCCCCTTGGCTGACTATTTATATATTAAAATCAATGATCATGTATCTATAACCACTTGAGTGTTGACGCTCTGATAATGTTTTGGGTTCACACAAGTATCCTCCATCCATGCTCACTGATTATTTTAACATGTGATGCCAACAACTTCATGAACGGGGCGCATGTTTTTTCTTCATTGATTTCCCACTGCATGGTGCAAATTGTACGAATCTGCACAAGATCTACAGTGCTGTAGAGATTTATTATTTTCAACACTGTCGACTGTGGCACCTCACTGTTAATACAGTAAAAAACAAAACAGGAGACGGCGTACAAAATGTTTAACACAGCAGTTACATACTGCATACAATTAAAAGAAAAAGTACTACATTGTTGTCCAAACTGCATCTCTTATGAGCTCCACATCACTCAAGGTTCCTAAAACGTCTCTCCTCTGCCTGAACTTTCCTCACTACTCCTAATCAGTTAGGATGCCTCCAGAGCTGTTCCTACATTTACACGGCGATAGAAGTGATTGCCTATTTTAAGGTGGTGGATAATTTGCTCTTACTTCTAATCTTTAAAAGCAGAACTAAAATCAGGGCCAGAAATAATACATCAAACTTTACTCTTGGATTCATTCATAAAGAGCAAAGTTTGATGTATTATTTCAGAAATCACTGACTGGATGTGACGCACAAATCACTGTTTCAAAGCCGCCATCGCTGTTGCTAAAAAGGAAAAAATAAAGAAAAACACCCCTGTAAATTAGCTGTCACCTGCAGAGAAGGTACATGAAAAGTTTGTGGACCAGCTGTATACCGCACATAATGGAATACTTAAAATAAGAAAAGAAAAAGGCTGTAACACATTTTCGTCCAAACGGATCTTTATGAGCTCTCTCACTCAGTTTTAATAAAACGGCCCTTTTTCACGCAAACACCATTTGCTACTCCTAACCAGTCAGGACACCTCCAGAACGCTTCTACATCTTTTTCCTATAGCATAGGAGTTACTTCCTATTTTAAGAATGTTTAGTCTTACTCCTAAAAGTAGGACCACTGTGAGAATTTTTGTCCAATTACAAGTGATTTCCTTCTCTGAGACGCTTAATAACGCTGATACAGGACCGGACCGATCTGTCCGTACATGTACATGACACTTGCACATGCAGCATTTGGGATTCATCAGATTTAAAGAGAATTAAATACGGACAGGGGTGTGTTTACCCTGGGCGTAGAGCGAGTCCTTGCCCTTCTTGTACTGGGTGACTTTATGAGGCTGGTGCTTCTTGCACTTCTTGCAGTAAGTCCTGCGGGTTTTTGGTACATTCACCTGAAAGAAAAAAATAAATAAAACAAACTCAGATTTTACACTTGGACTTGAGGAACCTAGACTCTTATTTAATGATCTGTAATGTTAATTAAGCTGTGAGGACATTTTAACACACCATGCTGGGATGCGAACATATTTAGCCGAGATGCTAACAGTTATGATGATGTCTGAATTTTACCTCAACATAATATAATATACAATTGCACTAGAAACATCAATCGTATAGCTTTTAAAACAGACACTGTAGTGTTCATTCCACATTTCCTCTCTTTATCTCTCAGGAAGCCATCTTGATTTTGTGTCTCAGTCACTTCAGCGCCGTAAACGAGTTTAATCTTCAAAATTACACAAAACTCTAAACAAATAAACCCCATATCATGGCCACTAAATGTTATAATCTCTCACACTGGTTATTATTTAACGTTAAATTCACGACAACAAACAGATTAAAGCGGATTCTATGTGAAATTTCTCTCTGCAGGTTTACATACCATGGCTGCTCTCGGAGCGCAGGAGCAAAGAGGAAGTGGACGCGGCTCGCGCGGGTTTAGTACCGGGTTACAGGTCACACGCGGGAGGAAACGGAGACGCAGGAAACAGCGCCATCTTGCGTTCCGAGTGTGAAATGTGTTCGAATAAAACGCTTGAATAATGTTTCAAAATATAAAATGTTAAATGCGCAATATAAAACACCCAAAACATGTACATTAAAATTTTAATTTAAAATGTAAAATACTTAAAAACGATAAACGATTGTTTCATAAACCAAACAATATTGATAAAAAAAAAAAGATAAAATAATGAATTATAATTTTTAAAGTAAATTTACCTAATTTTGTTTCAGACACCTTTAGAAATCTGTCAGGCATTTTATGATGAAGTAAATGTTAAGGTAATTTCATTGACTAAAAGAAAATTTGCCATCTTGTTTGATATTAAAACAAGCTAGCAAACAGAGCTAGTTAGCTTTTTAACCCAACTAATTAGTCACCTGTTACTAACAGCCTTGTTTGATAGATTTTCCCCCCAAAATGTAATATATAATACATTATGTAGTATCATGAAATACTTTAGAATCACTTAACTATTTATTTATTTTACACAGACACATTAAAAGGCGGCATGGTAATGTAGTGTTTAGCATTGTTACCTCCAGGGTCAGGGTTTGATTCCCGGCCAGGTTTGATTCCTGCCTCTGTTTGCATTTGCTTGGTGGGTTTCCTCTGGGAATTGGTGTTCCCAAACTGCCCGCAGTGTGTGTGTGTGAGTTTATGTGCGATGGATTGGCACCCTGGTGTGATGGATTGTCGCCCTGTCCAGGGTGTACCCCTCCTCGTGCCCCAAGTCCCCTGGCATAGGCTCCAGGCCCCCTGTGACCCTGTATACAGGGTATAGACGATGAGTGAGTGAATGAGACAGTTTCATAGCTAAACATATGCACCAAAAATAGTTGCCATTATCATGGACTACTGCCGGTTTGTGTCTTTAAAGTTTTAAAGTTTCGGAGTTGAATAAACAAGTCCCTTGGTCCATTCGCTGTGCTTTGATAAGTTTACCCGCGCCAGGAGAGACACAGACACAAACGGCTATCAGAATGGTCTCTATTTATTAACCACAAAAGACAGAGCGTTCATATCTTTAACCAATCACCTAGTGTCATTTACATCCTTTACTACAAAGAACATAAACCATTTTAACATGTCCTGACAAAAGAGTTTGAGGTTGTACAGATGTTCGTCCAGAGATGAACCAGGAAGTGTTAGCTCAAGGGAGGGGGACTGAGAGAGAGAGATGTCAGATCCAAGAGGAGACAGGAAGGTAGTAGAATGGAAGATTTGGGCACAATTTAAGGTGAGCTGGTATCACAAAGTTTCGAGACTAGTTTTGTAACACGCCAACAGGTGGCAGCACAAGGCTGCACGCACAGTCACGGGGAGCACAGACCTTCGTAAGTCATCCTGTGTACATCAGGAACTGTGCAACTGGTGCTATTCTGACTCTGACCATGTGCGTTACCACATCTATGATGTCATCATGGACAGCAAGTTAAAACAAAGAGAAAACCGGTGACGAAACTTGGGTGTATGCACTGTAAAAAAGCCAACTTCTGAAAAGTTATCTAAATAAAGTATAAAAAGTAAACTGAACTAAGATATTTTTATTTGAAATATTCAGAAATAATACTTAGTTTATTCAACAAATATGCTGCTTCAATGTTAAAAACTGTATAATACTAAAAATGCTTTGTAGAAGGTACTTTAAAATGTTAGTTTTAGCGTTAAAGCGTGTGTTTCTTGTTGGTGCATGCGCATATGGAGCATGATAATTTGTAACTAGACTTGGGCGATTTAATCATTATTTTTGATTAATACGAATTTATGGTTTATGTGGATTTTGAAAAATGAAGATGGATTTTACAGTTTCACTTTGGTGCGGCACCGCGAGCTTCTGTAGTTTTGCGACGCCCCCTCAGTGACTCAGCGCGCGCTGATGAAACCAAAGAGCTTGTTTCCAACAAAGGCGCGGTTTCTTCAGTCGTATGGAAATTGTTCGGGTTCGCAACTTTAAACATTGAACAAGCCAAAGCCCGGTGTGAAATTTGTCTGAAGTTTGTGGCAACTAAAGGAAGCTAATTTACTTGAGCACGACTAATGTCCTCGCGCACCTCAAACAGAGCCACACTGTTATATGCTTTTAATCCAAATAAGAAGTTCATGTTTGGTTATATCGTTTTGCTTAAATAAATAATGATAAAAACCCTATACTGTCTGTTTTTTTTTTATTTTTAAATTTTTTTATTTTAAGCAACAAAAAAAATCCTTTTAAAATCGAATTTGGTCTAAAAAAAATTGAGACAGACTGTATTGTACAAACTATTTTAAAAAAGAGACATTTGTTTGGGGGCAGTGGCGGCTCAGTGTGTTAAGGTTCTGAGTTACAGATCAGAAGATCGGCGGTTCGAGCCCCAGCTCCACCAAGTTGCTGCTGTCGGGCTCTGCTGCCTTGAGCAAGGCGCTTAACACTGCCTGCTCCAGGGGTGCCGTAAAAATGGCTGACCCTGCGCTCTGACCCCGGCCCACTAACAAGAAGATGGGATATGTGAAGAATAAAGAATTTCACTGTGCGGTAGTCTATGTGTGACCAATAAAGGCTGACTTAACTGACTTAAAAAAAGAGAAATTTGTTTTGTGGTTTATTACATTTGAATTATGAAAATAATCATGAATACATAATGGATCAAACTGTCATAATTGCCTTCACATAAATAAATATTTATTTTGTGAGATCAAAGTATTTTGTTAAGGATTTTAACAAAATACTTTGAGTTGACATGGTTTGAGGAACTGTTCAGAAGAACAAATCTCTCATCCTGTTGTTAGTTGAGGTGTTGCTCTTAAAACTGATAAAGGAAAGTCAATAATGATGTATTAATAGCTCATTAATGAATCATATATTAATAGCTAATATACAGTAACTATCATCTACCCATCTATCAATCAAGAAAATATATGTAACTACGTGCCTTTGAATTTTTATTCCTTTTTTTCAGATTAATTTCACATAGTAACGAGTCACGTCGGGTGATTGAACGCATTTCTATTTCCAAGACGAAGCTCCTCATTTACATGGAGCTAAAATTACACACTGCATGTCAGCAGGTGTTTCCTGAGTGTTCCTCCATCCATGAAGTGTGATGTTTCAGAATGTGAGTGCATGAGTGTCACTTTTACATTTCAAAACTTTTGCATCATCATGAACAACTAACAGAAACAGTTCTCCTTTTTCAGAATTGCAAAAAAAGTTTTATTGAAATTATTTTTGATTACATGCAAGAGCTGATATTCTTTCTTTCTCTACAGACTCTCCTAAAACATCTATAAACCTCTGCTGAAAAATTCACACATGTATAAAGCAGTAATCAGGTCGGCACACTGCATTCAGACTTTTTAATATTCACCGATGCAGCTTTTCCTCCAGCAGACACTTCACATGTTATGACTTTGTCGTTTTCCCAATCGCAGATGTCAAGGGTCAAAGAGCTGCTCAGTGTGAATTTCTTATTGGCTTGCTGCAGTGCAGAGCCGGTGATGACTCCACTGGTGACCGAGTTCCCGTTCACGAGCCAACGCACATCAGCAAAATATCTGCCCACATCGCTGGCCAAACACACTAGAGTGGCTTTTTTAGACTCCAGCTGTTCACTGGACGGAGGGAGAACGGTCAGGACAGGAGCCGGGAGAGCAGCGTCTGATTCCACACACAGAGGGAGACATTCAGAGAAATTATATTACAGCACTGCTGAGTTCTGATTGGTCAGATTAAATGTCTATAACAGCAGCGCTCAGGGTCAGTTTTAAATGAATGCATTCATTCTAATACTTTAGCATTTCTACAGCAACAACCCGTTCTCAGAGATGTAATAATAATGCACTACTGCCCAGAAGTTTGAGATCACTTGCAAATTTCTTTGTTTTTGTTTATTGATTTATTTTCTACATTCTACAACAGAACTGGGGATTTTTCAAACTATGAAATAACACATATGGAATTCGGTAATTAAGCAACAACAACAGTAACAGTCAGTTGTTATTGTAAGACATGAAGGTCAGCTGTTCTTGAACAGGTCCTGCAAGAACAGTATTGCGTCGAGTGCGTTTGTAAAAACCCATCGAGCTCCATGATGAAACTGTCGTTTCCAGGAAAGCGAGACCAAAACTTACTGCTGCAGAGGAGAAATTCATTTAGAGTCACCAGCCTCAGAAATCACCAATTAACCTCAAGCAGCACCTCAGATTAGAGCCGTTATGAAGCTTTACAGAGCAGAAGTAGCAGATATACATCTCAATATCACCTGTTCAGAGGAGATTATTGTGTACAGTATTTTGGAGAAACGCCTTCAGTGTTGTATTACAGTGTAGAAAAAAAATATAAAAATCAGGAACGACCATGGAGTTAGAGAGTGACCCCAAGCTTTTGAGCGATAATATTTTTTCAAAACATTTCGAGCAAAGCAAAAAACAGAAATAACTAAACAATTCTGTGTCAAAATTTTTCTCAGACTAGACAAAGAAATTAAACGCACACTAGAACATGCAATGTGAATGTGATACAGTGTAGAAGTCTAGTGTTGATATAAAGAGCTGAGAAGTTTTACTTACCGCTGACGATCAGCTTTGTTCCTTGGCCGAATACCACAGTGATTCATTCAGTGTCCTCACCCGTACAAAAACCTCCTCAGATACAGAAGTGAAAGCAGAAGAACTGAAACGTCCTCCAGACGTCAGCTCTCTCTTCTACTGTCTACCATCAGCACACACTCCTTTAACATCACATTCAGTGTCAGTAAATCACTGTGTTTTCTTATTCACCGTTTTCTTATTTATCTCCTGCTGAAGAGAATCAGCGCACATTATCAAATCTTTAGCGGAAAGTCAACACAAGACATTGGCTTATTGTACATCCAGTAGGCCTTGAGGTCTAATCATCCCTTAACACACATACTCAGGAACTCCTTCTGGACAGCAGTGTGTGTGGGCATGGATTTTGTTAATGCAGGATGACATTTTTAACAACAAAATCTCAAGAAAAATTAAGTCAAGGAAGTATCACTGTATGCTAATGTGTTGTCTCGTGATTTTAGAGCAGGGCTTCTCCAGGTCCGGGGCCAGGACTCCGGTCTGAATCCGGACCACATGGCAGGGCAATCCAGACCCAGCCCTCACCTCAAATTAGGAATAAAATAATACAATGTGTAAAATAATGTTTATGTTTCATACTTACAAAAATAAAAACCTGGTATACGTTATTATTGGTATGCCACCTTTTTGGAGATCATTACGGCGATGCTGGCCCAAGATTAAGTATAAACATAATTGTTTCACGGCAGTGTAGACAGCCAGCGCATGTACAGTATGAGAGAGTTCAAGGGTCGGCTAACAGGTACCTGTTTAAAAACTAGCAAGTTAGTGTCACGAACTGGTGTTACTAGCGGTTCGGGCGGATGTAGTCGCCATGGGCATAGAGGGCAGGCATAGGTGCAGAGGGGTTGTTTCAACATAAAAAGGTCTTTAATGGTGAACAAAAAAAACAAACCAACATACACATAGGGCTCACATAAGAGCTGACACGAAAGCTAAGAGATGGAGAGACACAAGAGACAGGGACGGAGCTCGAGACAGGGCAAACTCGAGAGACTCGAGGCGAGAGGGGGACACTAGAGGCAAGAAGGGGGGACACTAGAGGCTTAGGGGAGACACTAGTGGCTAGAGGAACATACTAGAGGCTAGAAAATCAAATCAAATCAAATTCAATTTCAAATTTTATTTGCCACATACACAGGCATACACAGTACGATATACAGTGAAATGCGTAGGCGACTGCCCGTGACCTTAAAATAAGACTATAAAAGACTATTTATATGAAATGAATACAATAAAGAAAGTAGAAATAGATTTAACTAAGAATAAAATATCTATACAGTACAAATATACAATAAGAAAAATAAAAATATAAGAAAAAAATAAGAAAATAAGAAAACCTGGGTGTACAATATAGAAAAAAAAAAATAAGATATAAGAAAATATAAGAAAGCCTAGGTGTACAATATAGAAAAATATAGAATTTTGGAATTTTGTGTGGGTGTAACATCTGTACCACCGCAGCACGGGGAAATAAGATCTAGCTCACCGGATTACTGAGTTGACCCTTTGTCCCCACCTAGTGTGTCTACGTGTGTACTGTCTACACTTTAACACTAATGAAGAGCACCTGTGTACCCCCCGTGTGTCTACCTATATATTCCGGTCGAACCCGTAGCACTTTGTCTGTTCACTGTTGTGCACGTTACGTATTGTGTGTCTTAGTGTTATGTCGCTGATAAGCATTTGTCTCCCGATTTCCCCCAGGACTGAGCGGTGTCTGCAGGTGTGGCCGTATTATATGAGGTGAGGAGTCCTCACTCCGGACCTGGTTCGCTGGCCTACGAGCCTGTTTTGTTTTGTTATCTTTTGTTTTGTTCCCGCCTGCAGACCCCAGCTGGGGAGAAAGTCTTGTACCTTTTTTGTTTTCTTTTGGTTTTTGGCTTTGCACCTACAACAAAAGAATAAAAGTATCTATTAAGAATGGAACCTGCATCTGCGTCTGCTTCGCACGAGATAGACATGACAGTGGGAAGGAGTGAAGTATAAATAGAAATGTCCAGGGGGTGTGCAAGTATGCTTTAAAGTGTTCATACTTAAAGTGACTTGTGCATAATAGAATAAATAGTAATGTGAAAGGTGCAGTGACCACTAGGGTCGATGATTGTCCCGAATGTCCAGAGAGAGTGCAGGAAGCATGAGTGTGGGTGTGTAAAGTGGATCAGTCAGTACTGTGTGGTGTGCTGGTTAAGAGACCGTATCGCCTGCGGGAAGAAGCTCCTCTTCAGTCTCTCTGTATTGGCCTTCAGGGAGCGGAATCGCTTTCCTGACCTCAACAGAGAGAACAGTCCATTGTTGGGGTGGCTGAGGTCCTTCACGATCTTCCTGGCCTTGGTCCAGCACCGCTTGCTGTAGATCGAGTGCAGGTCAGGGAGCTCGGTGTGGATGATGCGCTCAGCTGATCGCACAACCCTCTGTAGAGCTCATCTGTCCTGCATGGTGCTGTTCCCGAACCAGGTTGTGATGTTTCCCGTCAGGATGCTCTCTATGGTGCAGGAGTAAAAGTTCCTGAGCACCTTGCAGGGCAGTCTAAAGTCTCTCAGGCGTCTGAGGTGGTAGAGACGCTGTCGGGCCTTCTTCACCACGGTGGTGATGTGACAGGACCATGAGAGGTCCTGCTTGATGTGGACACCGAGGTATCTGAAACTGTCTACTCTCTCCACTGGGCTGTTGTTGATGACAGGGGTCTGGTAGTTCCTCTCCTGCTTTGTGCTAAAGTCCACTACCAACTCCTTTGTCTTGCTGACGTTTAGAAGGAGATTGTTCCTCTGGCACGAGTGCTCCAGATTTCCAATCTCCTCCAGGTAGGCCGTCTCATCATTGTCAGTGATCAGGCCCACCACGACGGTGTCATCAGCAAACTTGATGATGGTGGTGGAGTTGGTAGAGGCTACGCAGTCGTGTGTGTACAAAGAGTACAGTAGAGGGCTCAGAACACAACCCTGTGGTGCTCCAGTGCTGAGCGTGAGGGAGGCTGAGACATGTTCACCCATCCTTACAGTCTGTGGTCTGCCAGTTAGGAAGTTGGAGATCCACTGACACAGAGATGAGCTGAGTCCCAGGTGCTCCAGCTTGGTGGTGAGTGTCGAGGGAATTATGGTATTAAATGCTGAACTGGTGAGTGAGAGATGTATGAAGATGTTGAGCGATAGCGTCATCTGTAGAGCGGTTTGAACGGTAAGCAAATTGAAGTGGATCCAGTGTGTCAGGTAGTGAGGAGATGATGAAGTCTATGACCAGCTGTCCAAAGGCCTTCATCACCTCTGTTGTGAGGGCTACAGATCGATAGTCATTGAGGGAAGCAGGATGTGGTTTCTTCGGAACAGGAACAATGATGGACTCTTTGAAGCATGTAGGGATCACCGACTGAGATAAAGAGATGTTGAATATCTCTGTGAACACAGATGCAAGCTGTTCTGCGCAGGCTCTGAGGACTCTACCTGAGATGCCGTCTGGTCCTGCTGCTTTTCTGGTGTTCAGTCTCTTGAAGGCTCTCCTCACGTCATGCTCGGAGATGATGAACGCGTTTCCGGTGCTGTCAGTGTCTTCCTGTCTGTAGCCGTTAGCGCCGCTAGCATTAGCGTCACTAGCGTCTTTAGCTGCAGCCTCAAAGCAAGCATAGAATGTGTTCAGCTTGTCCGCCAGAGTTATGTCATGTCCGCGTTCATCATACCGGATGTTGGTGCTTTGTAGTCCGTTATTGTTCTTAGTCCCTGCCACAGACTCCTAGAGTCACTCTGTTGAAGCTGTGAATCTAGTTTCCTTCTATAGCGCTGCTTCGCCTCTTTCACTGCCTTCCGGACGTACAACGCAGCCTTGTCCTCCGACGCAAATCCCGCGTTGTAGGCAGCGGTGCGAGATCTCAGAGCGTTGCGGATGGTTTTATCCACCCACGGCTTCTGATTGGGAAACGTTCTGATGGTCGTTTTCTTTACGGTATCATCCGCTAGTTTCCCGACGAATCCCACAACCGCTTCCATAAACATGTTGACGTCATCGGAGCTGTTTCGGAACATGTCCCAGTCTGCGTCATCGAGTGCATCCTGTAGCGCGGCCACCGATTGGTCCGTCCAGCGCGCGACCTCCCTCTGAACCAGAACTTCCTGTTTGAGCCTTTGTTTGTATTTTGGCATGAGGAAGATGGCGGCATGGTCAGATTTACCAAACGGTGGACTTGTGGACTTGATTGTGCCTTGTAGCCGTCCTTGACTGTTGTGTAGCAGTGGTCCAGTGTTTGTTTGCCCCTGGTTGGGCAGGTGATGTGCTGATAAAAGTTTGGCGCTGCGCGTTTGAGGTTGGCGTTGTTAAAGTCCCCCGCCACAATAAGCGCAGCGTCCGGGTGTTGAGTCTGGTGCTGTGTGACTGCCTCAAGCAGCTCGCATAAGGCAGTGTCCATGTCCGCTTGCGGTGGAATATAAGCGGCGCTGATTATGACCGATGTAAACTCCCGAGAAAAACTAGGAACGGGGAGAAACACTAAACATACCAGAGAAAAGGAAACACAAGAAATACATGGCACTCACACAAATCACAGGAACTAAAAGGTACATTTAAACAGACACATTACACAGATAAAACTTACTCAGAGCCCATATAAACAAACAAGAATAAAGTAAAATACGACAAAACCAAACTAAACCAAACCAAACCAAACCAAATGCCCACTTGATATGATTAATGCTCGACCTAGTTTTCCAGAACAGCCAGGTATTTATAACACTTTTAATGAACTACCTCGGTTCAGGTGAGCTCCGTCATCACCTGACCGAGGTGCCTTCTGGGAAACTGAGTCGACTAACAAAACTACAAACAACCACAAACTTGCACACAGTGCCCTCTAGGTGGTCCCTTACAGTTAGCTAGCAGGTAATAGCTAACAGCTAAAGGTTTAGGCAGCTAATTGAAGTCAGACAGCGCAATTTCTCAGGCTGCTGTGCGTGTTGACTGTCTTTGGGGCCATTTACATGTGACATTTTTTTACGTGTTCAAATTAGTTATTTTAGATAAAGATGTGCGACAAGTGTGGTCCCAATAAAGAGCGACTTCAACGCAATGCCAATGTTTTTTAATGGATATCGTAATGCAGCACGCTGCACATATTCAAAGGTGCGGATGCATGACGATGTACAAGAAAAACAGATTAGCGTTGCATTAGTTAACAACTGTAAAAGCTATAGGAACACAATCAGTGCGGCCGGCATTTTATGAACTTTTCAGATGTGAACGGCCCCAGTCTCATGTTGTCCTTTAAGGTCAGTTTAAGGCATCAAAACAAATGCATAATACTTATTTAGTTTGTTTCAGCATAAAAATCAGTCAGAGAAGGTTTTTCTCTTTTAGTCAAAATTTCAAAACAGAAAAGCATTTCAGACCTTTAGGAACCCTTGGTTTAGGGTGACCATGTATTAGGCAGCTGAGAATGAAAAAGACTTGAACTTGACTTGAACAAAGAATTCAATGAACATAGAGTGAGTTTCTATTTCAGTTCCAGTGAGTTTGAAGTTCAGGTTTTTGTTGTTTCTTGTGTTGTGTGAAAGCAGAAGTGAGTGTGAGCAGTGAGGAGGTTTTTGTCACGGTGTATATCACTGTGATACGTCCTCTTTAGTAGAGTTATCCCATGTGTGACAGTAATACACTGCTGAGTCTCCCACCTCCACATTACTGATTATTAACTGATAGTCGATGCTTGATGAGGCTTTAGATGTGAAGCGTGTGGATGAAAAATTGTCTCCGTATTTATCAGGAGCGGAGTGAGAATGATAAAATCTCAACACAAACTCTGTAGTTTCTCGTGGAATCTGTTTATACCAGAAGACATAGAATTGTTCAGCCTTTTCGATGTTACAGTCCATAGTGACAGAGTTCCCCTTATCTACTGTTATAACTGGAGGCTTTTGCGTCACTAGTTTGTGTGAGCTGACCACTGCAACATAAAGCAACACTGAGAGTCATCATCATTTCATAAAGAGAATTCTAATGAATGAAAAGACGTGAGTGTGAAGAGGAAAGCAGGAGCAGGAATCTTCAGATTGCGAGTAACCCAGTTTTGTGAATGTTCCACAAGACGAGCAAATGTTTAAAATAAATTTTAACTTGAAAAATGAACAAGTCATGTAGGACGCGTGATCACAACTGAGCCAATGGTTCTTCTCTCTTGCGCTGCGGAGTTGTGGGTAATCGTCTCCCCTGCTCGGTCTTAGTGCACGTTTGCCAGTTTGTAACAACCATGCGCGTGTACTGTTTACTATAACACTGTTATATATATATAACATCTTTTATTTTGTGTTTTTATATGTGTGTGTGTGTGTGTGTGTGTGTGTGTGTGTGTGTGTGTGTGTGTAAAAACCGTCCTTTCTCGGTCGCGTGTACTGTTTATTAAAATACACATATTTGCGCGTGTAAAGCAAAAGCAATTGTCATTAGAGAGGTTAAAGATCCATTTTCTCTCTCTTTCTTGTAATATAGGTTCCACTGTTTGTGTGTGTGTGTGTGTTAGAGTGGATCTTTAACCTCTCTAACACACAGACACACACATATACAGCGGACTCACTACTGTAAATATTAACCCGCACTTCACCTTTGAAAAGAATTGCGACAGAGCAGTGTCTCCATTAGAATGTGTGCGTCTGTGTGTGTGTGTGGGTGAAGCAGAGAGAAGAAGGGTAGGGGCACGGTGTCTAATGACATGCACACAAACAAACAGTGCAGGCTGAGAGAGAGAAAATTGATCTAACACTCACACATACACAGCACCTGCGCGCACAAATACTAACAGAAATACTTATCTGTCGGGATTTATTTAAACTTTTTTCCAGAGGTAAAGTGCAGCTTATTTTTTTTATTTTACTTGATCATTTTGTATTAATTATTTTTATACATTTGTATTTTGGGTTGTGGAACAAATAAGCTGAGGTTTATATATTTCTTATGGGAAAATTTGCTTTAATTTACGAGTGTTTTGATATATGAACACACTTCAGGAACAAATTATGCTTGTAATCCAAGGTTCCACTGTATTACGTATAAACCAGAGCTGCAAGAAAAAAAAGAGACTACAAAATAGTGGTCTAAAAGGTAATGAGATAATATTCATGTTGTAAAAGCTTTGAAATTGTCATATGAGTGTCGAGCTTGATGTTTCTGTGTATGGCATCTAACAAGCTTTGGCTCCATCAAGACTGGAATTCTGGTCCATTCACAGGCTCCAAAATGTCTAGCCACATCCCTAAATATAACTATAAATGGATAAAAGTATGCCCTCATTTCATTGTAAAGTTGAAATTTGAGCTATTGACAAATTTCTGTGGTATTAGAGAAATAAAGCTCTTGGACATTCTGTAGTAAAAACACAATCAACGTTGAGCTTCTAAAAGTATATATAGTGTATATACATAATAAATAACGCAACCATTTCCAGATAATTTGGAGTTCTACATTCTACAGTGAGAAATATTATTCACAAGTCAAAACCATTCAAGACAGTTGCCAGTCTTCCCAGGAGTGGATGTCTCAGCACATTCACCCCATGGCCAGACTGTCCAATGCTCAGAGAAATACAAAAAAACAAAACTTAAAAACAAGAGCTACATCTCAGACCCTGCAGGCCTCGCTGAGCTTCTTTAATGTTAAAGTCCATGAGAGCACAATTTGAAGAAGACTGAACAGGTACAGTTCTAAGTATTTCTGTCTGAAAAGAACATGGAAGCGTGACTGAGGCTTTTAAAACTGCATCTGAACAAACTACAAGACTTCTAGAACAATGTCCTATGGACAGATGAGACCAAAGTGGAGTTGTAGCACAGCATTGCAGGGGGATAATTTGGCCTTGTTTTTGTAACCACAGGACCTGAGCAACTTGCAGTCATTGAGTTGACCATGAACTCTTCTATGTAGCAGCTAAGAATAAATAAGATTTTTATTTGACTTAAACAAGAAATTCAACAAATATCATCTGAGGTTCCACTTCAGTTCCAGTGATTTAAAGTTCAGAGTTTTGTTGTTTGTCAAAGCAGAAGTGAGTGTGAGCAGTGAGGAGGTTTTTGTTACAGTGTACATCACTGTGATACCCATTCTTTAGCAGAGTTATCCCATGTGTTACAGTAATACACTGCTGAGTCTCCAACCTCCACATTACTGATTATTAACTGATAGTCGACCTTTGATGAGGCTTTAGATGTGAAGCGTGTGGATGAAAAACTGTCTCCATATACAGGAGATGTGTGAGGATAATGAAATCTCAACACAAACTCTGTAGATGCTGGTGGAATCTGTTTATACCAGGAGACATAGAATTGTTCATCCTTTGCGATGTTACAGTCCATAGTGACAGAGTTCCCCTTATCTACTGTTATAACTGGAGGCTTTTGCGTCACTACTTTCTGTGAGCTGACCACTGCAACATAAAGCAACACTGAGAGTCATCATCATTTCATAAAGAGAATTCTAATGAATGAAAAGACGTGAGTGTGGAGAGGAAAGCAGGAGCAGGAATCTTTACCTGCCAGAGCAGGGAGCAGAGCGCAGACGGTGAGCAGCATGATGTCAGTCTGATCAGCAGAGTGATGAACAGAGCCAAGCCAGCTTTCATAAAGCATCAGAGGCGGGACCTGGATCTGCTCTCAGCCAATCAGACCAGTGGAAGGAACAGCTGCACAGATATGTCATTTACGTGATTTATTAAAAGCAGCTGTGCTGAAGAATTACTTTGCATAAAGAAAGGAATAAACTTTGAAGTTTTAATGCAAAAATCTCGACAAAGGAAATGGGATAGTTTTATGTTGATTGAAGAAATGAAGGAGATCAGGTACAGTGACGCCACTGCTGGGTCGAGAAGCAGTAACTAGAGACTTCAATCTCAAAACAAAAATCAAGAAACTAACCAACAATGTTCAGTAGGAGGGTGTAATAAAGTGTAGAAAAGGGTCAAGGAGGGAGATGAAAATATTAAATGATTTTGTATCCTTTTATTGGATTGCTATCTAAGTTAAAATTTGCAGAATGTTATTCAGAATTTACACATACTACGTATTTAATATTTCATTCTTTTCTGTTGATTTTTGCTGCAGTAATAAGCAAATGGAACATCCTATGTACTTCTTGAATGGTCCAGCCCTGTGTCCCCATTGCACTATACTGGTTGGGCAGAATCGACTCAGCTGTCCAACCTGTTTACGGCATTGTAAATTTAGTGCTTGCACAAAATGACATTACCAGACATAAAAAATCTTATCGATGTTTTTAACCATGCTCCATCTCTATGTGATGCAAAGAATCAATTAATTGTAATTATAATTAAAAACACTAAGGTAACTTTGACATTAAGACAGTTTGCTAATCCAACAGATGATTTTATATATGAATGCAGGTGCTTGCAGATGTATCATTATTCCCTCACAAAATGTTTTGACAGATTTGCTGTTTTTCAAAAACATTATTTTAATTAACTTTGGAGAATTTGGAGAAACTTAATTCATGCTTGTTTTGTCATGCATAGACTGTTGTTCTGTTCCCAAACTCAACTTCCCCACAATAAAAGCTTTGAAAGTGTCCTTTGGGTTTCAAGCTTGATGTGTATGTCTGTGGCATGTCCGTGTAGCCGACTGGTGGGGTTCCAGCAACTTGTCAATTCAAGGGCACCGAAATCTCTACCCACACCCCTAAATGTAATGGACCAAAGTATACTGTCTCATTTCACTATGAAGTTGGAAATTTAACTATTGACAAATTATTGTATAAAAGAAATAAAGCAATTGAGACACAATGTAGTAAGAACAACTTCCTGAATGGGCTTTTGTCCTATTCCCACTGGGTTAGTAATACCTGGGCACCTCGTGTGATGTGTAATAATTGTCTGTGATCTCAATGCCATGGGAATCAGCCATATCTGTAATTTGTAAAGTAAAAATTGTTTCGCTGAACACTGAGGTCCTGTAATAATATTAGTCCCGCGCAAATCAGCATGTCTGTGATTTGGACAGTATTTTGCAGAGTCAAATATCAAATTTTTAAGGTTTTTGTTTCCTGCGCGCTTTTTTTTTATCCATCGTCCTCCAAGAATGGAGGCTGCGTTGAAATGCTTTCAGCGTATTTCCGGTGCTGGGTCATATCGCTACACACCATACAACAATACAATATGCAGAAAGAGACAGCTGAAAATCATCAGAACAGCGAAAGCAGAAAGAATGATTAGAAAGTGATGGATGATATGTATGCAGTAAACACGCTGCTGTTTATATCATACAGCCCACACACACACACACACACACACACACACACACACACACACACACACACTCACACACACACACATCCTTTCCTCCTTTTTTTATTGCAACACACTATTAAGAGACACACTTTGGGATATATACACTATATATACTGTACATCCACGAGATAAGTCAATAAATTCGAGTAAAATCTCAGACTTCACTTATCCTGTGTGAATGCGCCACCAAAACTCATATGTGTGTGTGTGTGTGTGGGGGGGGTGGGGGGTGGGGGTGTTGTTTTTTTGTAATTTGTAAATTACACAAGGTCCCCGGATAATACTAAGCCATGCAAATAGTACATTTGTTTCACAATCCCCTTGAGGCTTTGGTTATCCCTTTTGCTTGTGCATCTTTTTCTACCACATTTTCTTCTTTTACTCAATTCTCCATTGATGTGCTTGGATAGAGCACTCTGTAAACAGCCAGCTTCTTAAGAGATCGTGTAGCCCACTGAACCAGGCTTAGAGACCATTTAACGGCTCAGGAAACCTAAATTAATTAGATTAAATAAATTTAAATAGAACCTAAATAAATTTAAATTAATTAGCTGATTAGAGTGGGACACCACGACTCTCCAGTATTGAACTTATCCACACAAAGTTTTCTGATTTCTGAGATTCTGTATTTAGTGTTTCCCTCAGCTGTAAGCCAACACTTGATATCAACAACACTTTATATCAGTCTGTGTGTGAGAAATCTTTATAATATATGACTTTCACTTTTTTAATTAAATTATTGAAATAAATCAACTTTTAAAAGATATTTTAATTCATATATAGATGTGTATACTGTATCACTGTTCACACTCAGGTTTCTGAAAGATGAAAATCTGATAACAAAATGTCGAATGATCCGTGAATGTTAGTCTCAGTGTCTTTAAAAGCTGGACAGTCAAGGCACTGTCAATCTTTAAGCGATGACTAAAGACCGATCTGCCTTTGATATTTTGGTTAACTCCCCCACCCAAAAAACACTTCCCAACAGTGTGACTGATGTTGCTTAGTTAGTAACCTAATAACCCATTGTGAGGATCCATCCACTGACGGTAACTTCAAAGCACATTTGTAAGTCGCTCTGGAGAAAAGCATCTGCCAAATGCCTACATGTACTGTAAATGTATGAATATGAATCTAAAGTCACAAATTTTCAGATTTTTAGACAAGAATAATCTGTATTATCATATATTTATCTTTATATTTTTATTGAACTGTATCCTTTTCAGGTGTGTATTTAATTATATAATTATTGAAAGTAAGTTTCCATTTTAATGATTCACATCATGTGATTTTCAAGACGAAGCTCCTCATTTACATGGAGCTAAAATGCCACACTGCAGGCAGGTGTTTCCTGAGAGTTCCTCCATCCATGAAGTGTGATGTTTCACAGTGTGTGTGCGATACACTAAAGCCACACTGATACTTACACTTTTATATTTCTAAACAACTGTATTATCATGAAGTTCTTACAGAAAAAGTTTTCTCTTTCTGATTACATGGACGAGTTTATATTTCATTGTTCTAAAATTCAAACTTAAATTCATCTATAAACTCCTGCTGAAAAAGTTAAATATGTATAAAACAGTAATCATGTTCATTCACTGCATTCAGATTTGTTAATCTTCACCGATGCAGCTTTTCCAGCAGACACTTCACATGTGACGACTTTGTTGTTTTCCCACTCGGAGCTGTCGATGGTCAAATAGCTGCTCAGTGTGAATTTCTTATTGGCTCGCTGCAGTGCAGAGCCGGTGATGACTCCACTGGTGACCGAGTTCCCGTTCACGAGCCAACGCACATCAGCAAAACCACCGGCCACCTCGCTGGCCAAACACACTAGAGTGGCTTTTTTAGACTCCAGCTCTTCACTGGAACGGTCAGAACAGGAGCTGGGAGAGCAGCGTCTGATTCCACACACAGAGGGAGACATTCAGAGAAATTATATTACAGTACTGAGTCCCCCCATTGCTAAATCATGAATAAATTGTAATAAATTGATGGCTTCCAATGATACTGGAATGACAAGGAGATCCCAGTGGAGATGTTTTCTACGTGGCACAGTGGAGGAGGCTCCATAATGATCTGGGGTGCTTTTTCCTTCAATGGAAAAATGGAGGTGTCAAGCAGCACCTAGCTATATGGACATGCTGCCGCAAGCATTTTTTTTGCTAAAAAAAAACCAGCCCGATCAGCCTAGTACATCCAGGTCATAACCCCTCCCATGCCTTCTTTCCGCTTCTTTAATCACCTGAATGCACCTGCCACCAATCAGACTACCTACCTTGGATTTCGTGTTGTGTCTTGCCCTTTGGATCTTTTGCTCGTGTTCAGATTCCCCTGTGTGTATGACTTCGCTCATTCACTCGACTCTCGATTGTGTATTGCGCTTCCGGATTTTTCTGCCCTCGCTGCTGGATTATTGTTATCGACCCTACCTGCCCATTTGACCATGAGTTTCGTCATCTACGTCCAACTGCATGATTAATGTGCTTGTGAGTACTTCCGCGTTGGCGAGCACCGAGCAGGAATGTTTAACCGACACACTCGGACTTTCACTCTGTGCCGAAATCTGTGATCGTGAGTACTTCCGTGTTCACGAACATCAAAACGGAGGTTTAACCAGCAGGCTCAGAGTTTCACCTTCTGCCGAATTGTCACTCCTAATAGCAGCCGTTCCGATCGTGCACTGGCGTTGTGATCCTCTCTGGCGCTTCACTTCCGGGATTGCGCAATCTCCCTCACATCATCAGCCCGCCTCCTCTCCAGTCACAAAGCATTCCCCCATTCATCAGGGCCGCTCATTCTCTCTCTCTCTCTCTCTCTCTCTCTCTCTCTCACACACACACACACACACACACAGCATCTCTCCTTTGCTCCTGTTGCAGTTACAGATTATTACTCCTGTGTGTAAAAGAATAAAGGCTCTCAAAAGAAACTGTTTGTCCGCTATTGGGCTCACTCTCGTCCAGAACCGCCTGTGACAGTATACATCGGCCATGACGAACCCAGCGGATTTGGAACAGCTCAGACAGGCTCTTTCCCAGCAAGGAGCCCTACTGGGCTCCCACCAACAGAGCATCCAACAGGTTACTCAAACACTCTCCTCCATCTCACAACTGCAACAGCTCCTAGCTGTACCTCTCCCAAATACGTCAGCCACTATGTGCCAAGAACCCCGTTTTCCTCATCCACAACCATATGATGGCGCACCGGGAACCTGCTGCCCCTTTGTCTCCCAATGCTCTCTGTTATTGGAGCTCCAAGCATCGTCCTTCCCCATGGAACGCTCCAAGGTGGCGTTTGTAATCACGCTTCTCAAATGAGAAGGGTTTTCGACCGCTCCCACTCTGGTCGGGACGCTGCCAAGCAGTTACTGGAGTTCCACCAAGGTCCCCATTCAGCGTACGATTATGCTATCGAGTTCCGCACATTGGCTGCATCAAGCAATTGGGACCCCCAAGCACTCTACGACGTCTTCCTTCATGGTCTTTCCGAGGAAGTCAAGGACCACCTGCTCGTCCAGGAGTTGCCCAGCTATCTTAGTGGTCTTATGGAGCTAGCAGGACGCACAGACATTCGGCTGAATCAGAGACGCCGTATCCAAACTATCCCCAGACACAGATCTTCAGCTCCACTTCGGCCGCCTGCTTATCCCCTATCTCTGCCAGCCGCTAGCTCTGACCCATGCAAGTTAATCGAACACGGATCTCCCCAGAAGAGTGCCAGCGAAGGCTTCAATCTGGTTCTTGTTTCTATTGTGGGCAATCCGGCCACTACTGTCTCCCGTCTGCCAACCCATAATCCCTCCCCTAGCCAATGTCCACTTCTGCCCGCCATCCTAGCATCACATGGTAAATCTCACAAGGTCTTTGCTCTAATCGACTCCAGTTCCAACCAGAATCTCATCTCTGCGTCTAAGGTGAAAGACCTCAACATCCCGACTTATCCCCTCGATAGCCGGCTGGCTGTTCGGTCCTTTGATGGTACCCACTTATCCGTCATAAACCATTGCACGGCCCCGGTTACCCTACAGGTATCTGGCAACCACAATGAAGACCTCACTTTCCTAGTCATGCGCCACACCCACCCACCGCAGGTTCTTGGACGTCCCTGGCTGACCCGTCACAATCCTTGCATAGATTGGAATAAGAACACTGTTCAGGAGTGGAGTCCCTCCTGTTTAATGTACTGTCTGAAGTCAGCTCCCAATCCACCTGTTACAACTTCCACCAACGAGGATTTCCTCGACCTCTCAGCTGTTCCTCTCGACTACACAGATCTGAAACAGGTGTTCAATAAGTCATGAGCCCTCTCGCTACCACCTCACAGACAATATGACACAACACAGACAACAAAGTCTCTGGGGCACGTTCCATTTTCCCATTCCCATGCCACTCTCGAGCTCCACCGCGTTACGCTCTTCTCGGAACCCCGGACTAAACTCCGCGCCTTGCTTTTATAATGCGGAGCAAGCCCGAGATCCTATTAACGTTAATCACTGCCAGCCGGCCCGCATAGGCGGCCCCGTCCCTTTGCACACCTGCAGAAGGGGTGCCGCATACTTAGGGAGCCTACGAAGTGAGCGAGGGGCGATAATAGATTTAGGCGCACGCCGTGACAGTGGCATTATATTGAGTGACATTATATTCACTGACACCTTCTGTGACATCACACACACACACACACACACACACACACACACACACACACACACACACACACACACACACTAATGCACTCAACAAATATTTAGGGCCCAAACTGACATTAGCCCTGTTTTAACACACAAATACATCTCACACACTAACGCACATATCACTAATGTTAATACACACAGACTCAAACCATACACACAAACAAGCACAAACACAAGCACATTTACTTGTCACACACCTCTCTCCCTCACTCTCACACACACTAACCCTTGCACACTAATGCGCGCGCACACACACACACACACACACACACACACACACACACATGCTGCATGCACACACACAAACACACTTATACATCACACACATGCACACACACATACGCCCATATTACAAATGTTTAGACTCTCGCACACACACACACCTCTCACGATGCACACACACTAACCCTTACACACTAATGCGCGCACACGCGCACACACACACACACACACACACACACACACACACACACACACACACACACTCATACATCACACACATGCACACATACATACACACCTCTCACGATGCACACACACACACACTAATGCACACAAACACATCTCAACACACACACACACAAACACACACACACACACACACACACACACACACACACACACCTCTCACGATGCACACACCACGCACATACACATACTGGTGAGGATGGGGTTCCCTGTTGAGTCTGGTTCCTCTCAAGGTTTCTTCCTATTACCATCTCAGGGAGTTTTTCCTTGCCACCGTCGCCCTCGGCTTGCTCATCAGGGACAATCTTATCATTTTGATTCATACACATTGCATACAAACTTACTTCTTTTTATTGTGTAAAGCTGCTTTGCGACAATGTCAATTGTTAAAAGCGCTATATAAATAAAATTGACTTGACTTGACTTGACAATATGACTGTGCCATTGACTTTCTCCCGGGCACGAAGCCTCCCAGGGGGAGATTATACTCGGTATCTTCCAAGGAGAGGGAGGCCATGGATAAATATATCTCCGAGTCCCTTGCTGCTGGAATCATCCACCCTTCA
Organism: Clarias fuscus; assembly: GCA_030347435.1. Taxonomy (NCBI): domain Eukaryota; kingdom Metazoa; phylum Chordata; class Actinopteri; order Siluriformes; family Clariidae; genus Clarias; species Clarias fuscus. The sequence goes on from CM059212.1 coordinate 2,685,175, forward strand.
TCTTCCCCTGCTGGGGCTGGATCTTTCTTCATGACTAAGAAAGACAAGATACTCCAGCCATGTAGATTATCGTGGTTTGAATGAAATCACCATTAAGAATCGATATCCGCTTCCTCTGATGTCAAAGGCCTTCGACCTTCTGCAAGGGGCTAATGTTTTTACGAAGCTAGATCTACGTAATGCTTATCACCTAGTCAGAATCAAGGAGGGGGATGAGTGGAAGACAGCATTCAACACTCCATCGGGGCATTACGAATACCTGGTAGTGCCATTTGGCCGAAAGGATCTTCAACGCTTTCTCGGGTTCGCCAATTTTTACTGCAGGTTCATCTGGAACTACAGCTCAGTGGCAGCCCCTCTCACCTCTCTCACTTTTTCTAAGAACCCCTTCCAGTGGTCTAGTCAGGCAGAAGAGACCTTTTCCAAGCTCAAGACCCCATTCACCTCGGCACCCATCCTGAAGTTGACGCCTCAGACTCCGGAGTAGGGGCTGTACTCTCCCAAAGGTCACCAACTGATGATAAGGTACATCCTTGCTGTTTCTTTTCCCATCGCCTCTCTGCTCCTGAGAAGAACTATGGGATTGGTGACCGGGAGCTCCTGGCCACGAAATTGGCGCTGGAGGAGTGGAGACACTGGTTGGAGGGGGCCAATGTTCCATTCCTGGTATGGCCTGACCACAGAAATCTCGAGTACCTCAAATCAGCAAAACAACTGAATGCCCATCAAGCCAGGTCGTCACTATTCTTCTCACGCTTCAACTTTTCCCTATCCTACTGTCCGGGTAACAAGAACGCCAAACCCGACGCCCTCTCATGTCAGTTCACCCCAGTAACAGATGACTCTCCGGTAGCAACCATTCTACCGCCCCACTGTCTTTTGGATGCAGCCTTCCTGAACATTGAGACCATAGTCAAGCAGGCATTAAATCAGAACCCCAGTCTACCAGAGACCCCACCTGTTGGGGGTCTGCTGTTCATTCCATCTGCTGCACGCTCCCAAGTCTTAGAATGGGGCCACAACTCACGATTAGCCTGTCATCCCGAGGGGGCCCGTACTCTGGCACTTATTCAGCAACGTTTCTGGTGGCCCTCCATTAGAGAAGACACATGGAAGTTTGTCAGCGCTTTTGACATCTGCACCCCTAACAAGACTAGCAACAAACCAACAGCAGGTCTCCGACCACTCCCGGTTCCTCACAGACCTTGGTCCCATATTGCGTTGGACTTCATCACAGGACTCGCTGAATCCAAGGGCCACACCTGCGTCCTGACCATCGTTGACCGTTTCTCCAAGGCAGCTCACTTTGTCCCTCTCTCTAAGCTCCCTTAATAATAATAATAATAATAATACATTTTATTTGTAACGCACTTTTCATTCATTAAATCTCAAAGTGCTAACATTAAAGAAAAATAAAGATAGAAAAGGTGTAAAGCAATAAAATAAGACCACATCAAGGCTAAAATAATAATAAAAATTTTAAATAGAATAGAAATTAAAAATAGAAGAGGTATAAAACAATCAGTTTAAAACCAAATCAACAATTATAAACTTTCTTAAATAAAAAGGTCTTCAGGTTGACTTTAAAAGTCAAAAGGCCCCATCCTTTTTACCATCTATAAGACTCAACAGCTGAGAGACCGAGTATTTAAAGGTAATGCCGGGCGCCTTTAAACTTAGCCCAACGCCGGTTGTGGCAACTTGATCCGCTTTAAAAACGCCTGCGTGTTCTCCCCTCCTCCAACAGAAACAAGGAGTACAGAAACCCAAAGTGTACTACAGTGTTGTTTGTATTATGTAGAGTTGTACTTAGCAACAATGAAAAAGTCAAAATCAAAATTCTTACAGTCAAACGAAAGCAGAGGTGGAGAAGCGGCATATATACAACGCCTGTGTCCTCTTCCACCATGCACAACGCCTGCGTCCTCTGACAAGGAGACATATGAGTTACTCATCCAACATGTTTTTCGGCTCCACGGCCTGCCTATGGATATCGTCTCAGATCGTGGGCCCCAGTTCTCCGCCCAGTTCTGGACAGCATTCTGCAAACTAATCGGAGCCACTCCCAGCCTTTCATCTGGCTACTACCCCCAAACAAACGGCCAGACCGAGAGAGCCAACCAAGACCTCGAGACAGCCATCCGTTGCATGACCTCCCATGATCCACTGTCCTGGAGCCAAATGGTGCCGTGGATCGAATATGCTCACAACTCACTACCTACGGCTTCCATGGGTCTCTCACCATTTCAGTGCAGTCTGGGTTATCAACTCCCCCTTTTTCCAGCCCAAGAGGAAGAAGTTACAGTCCCCTCAGCCCAGGCCTTCATTCGACGCTGCAAGAGGACCTGGCTGCGGGTTAGGACCAGGCTCCGCCACTTGGTAGCCCTCTTCAAACGTCAAGCAGATCGCTGACGCTCAACTGCCCCAGCCTACCGTGTCGGACAAAGGGTCATGCTCTCCACTTGCAATGTCCCCATCAACACAGTCTCCAACAAGATATCCCCTAGGTTCATTATCCATATCTAAGGTCATCAACCCATGCACAGTTCGACTACTCCTTCCATCTACCGTGCGACGCATCAACCCCTCGTTTCATGTCTCCCAGATAAAACCCATAGTCTCATACTTGCGTGCCTCTTGTATCTCATTGATTCTGTCTAGTAGTTTGTCCCTGTATTTTGACCCTGCCTCGTCCAGAACTGCCCGTGACAGAGGGCCCTTGTCTGTGTGGTAATGACAGGGTCTTTCAACAGGACAATGATGCAGTTCACAACATCCACTTGATGAAGGATTTCTTGCAGCACAATAACTTTGTACTTCTGGATTATCCTGCTTGTGTTAGGAACCTCCACTAGAGGTCACTGTTCATGTCTGTCTGTCTGTCTGTAGTTCTTGTTGGTTGACTCAGTTTCCCAGAAGGCACCTCAGTCAGGTGATGAGTGCTCACCTGAACTGAGGTGCCTCATTAAGGTTTCTATAAATAGCAGTTTGTTCTGGGAAACTGGGTCGAGCATTGTTTGTCTGTTTGTTTGTTTTGTTATGTTGGTGTTTTTGTAACTACCGTCATGTGGGCATTCCTTTTTGATTGTTTCTTTGAGTTTATATTTCAGTTATATTGTTTCATCTTTGCTTTTCTAGAGGGCTCTAGTTTAGTTTTCCTTATGTTCCTTGTGTTTGTGGATTCATGGAGCTGTCCTGTTCAGTGTTTAGCTAGGCTGTCTCTTCCTGTGTACAGTGTAAGTACTGTTCTGTGTCTTCCCAGTGTCAGTCTTCTTGTTTAGTTCTGTGTTCAAAGCTTCCCTTGCATGTGTAGCCACATGAGGGTCTAGCCGCTAGCAGGGTTAGCCGCTAGTAGGGGTTGATTGCTAGTAGGGTTAGCCCCTAGTAGGGTTAGCCTCCAGTAGGCTAGCCTCTAGTGGGATTGACTGCTAGTGGTTCTGGTTGCTAGTAGGTTAGCCGCTAGTTTGGAGTAGCCTCATGTGTGCTTTGCCTTTTGTGTTCAGTTCCCCATTATTAGGTCAGTACTAACCCGGTTAGCCACTAACTCCTTTAGATACTAACCTGGTTAGGTCAGCATCCAGTGTCCCCAGCATTCCATGTAGCTACTAACCTCACTAACCACTAACCCAGCCAGTCTAGTCCCATCTCTAGTCCCGTCTCTAGTCTCTGTGCTCCTGGTCCTGTCTCTAGTCTCTGTGCTCCTGGTCCTGTCTCTAGTCTCTGTGCTCCTGGTCCTGTCTCTAGTCTGTGTTCTGTCCCATGTTTTGTCCTGCGTCTCCAGCCCTGTCTCTCCTGTCTAGCCCTGTCTCTCCTGTCTAGCCCTGTCTCTCCTGTCTAGCCCTGTCTCATCTCAAGTTCCCCTATGTGTCTTAGTTAGCTTCAGCTCCATGTTTCCTCATCCCCAGTTCTCTCTGTCGGTTCCCTGTGTCAGCTCCTGGTTCCCTGTGTCAGCTCCTGGTTCCCTGTGTCAGCTCCTGGTTCCCTGTGTCAGTGCGCCGTTCCCTGTCTTAGTGCGCCGTTCCCTGTGTTTTTCCTGAGCCCTAGTTGTAGTTTACGTTTGTTGTTTTGGTTCCTTTGTTTGTTTGTGTCTGTTTTTAGTTTGTTAATAAAAGGACTCTCTGTTTAAAACCCCTCTGCCTTCATGCCTACCTTCATGCCCACGGCAACAACATCAGCCGGGTCTAGCCAGCACCACCAGGCTAGACCCATGACAGCTTGTCCCTCTGAACTAAATCCCCTTAAGAATGTTTGAGGATGGATGGCAAGGGAAGTTTACAAAAACGTACATCAATTCCTGACTGTGGATGTCCTTCTTGAAGCCATCTTTACCACATGGAGCAACGTTCCCACCAGCCATTTGGAAACAGTTGCATCAAGCATGCCGAAACGTGTGTTTTAAGTTATCAACAAGAACGTTGGCACTACTCACTACATTAGTCACTACATTTGACACATTTAATTCTGTTGTGGGTATTTTTGGGCTATGGTCTTAAACTTTGATCAGCTGATGATCAGCATGTTTGAGTTTAAATCTCTGTCTTTTTGTCTCTTGCTCCTTTTTCTTCTTTTGGCATTTTGAAGTTACAATCTGGTTACAATCGACCAATGCAAAGTATAAATACTTGTAATATTTTCCCTGGTCTTATTCTCTTTGGTCAAGAGAATATATGTGGTGTACTAATATGTGGTGCTGTTCTCTCAGGGTCCTCACCTGACCCTGAAGGGAACCTGAAACTGCTAGTGGAACCAGTTTGACTCAGATACTGTCCACATTGTTGTCAATTCTGACTTTTTGTCATTGATCATAAAAATCTGACAAATGTGAAGTCATATCATATCTGTGCTCTTTAATTGTGGAAAAATGAAAAGTGTCTTCAGTGAACATCAAGTGAGTTTCCACTTCAGTTCCAGTGATGTGAAGTTTAGGCTTTTGTTGTTTCTCGTGTTGGGAGTGTGAGCAGTGAGGAGGTTTTTGTCACAGTGTACATCACTGTGATACCGACTTTGTAGCAGAGTTTTCCAATGTCATGCAGTAATACACTGCTGAGTCTTCCACTTCTACATGCCTAATTATTAACTGATAGTCAGTGTTTGATGAGGCTTTAGATGTGAAGCGTGTGGATGAAAAATTGTCTCCGTATTTATCAGGAGCGGAGCGAGAAAAATGAAATCTCAACACAAACTCTGGAGCTGCTGGTGGAATCTGTTTATACCAGTATGCATCATAACCTTCATCCCGTGCGATGTTACAGTCCATAGTGACAGAGTTCCCCTTATCTACTGTTATAACTGGAGGCTTTTGCGTCACTACTTTCTGTGAGCTGACCACTGCAACATAAAGCAACACTGAGAGTCATCATCATTTCATAAAGAGAATTCTAATGAATGAAAAGACGTGAGTGTGAAGAGGAAAGCAGGAGCAGGAATCTTTACCTGCCAGAGCAGGGAGCAGAGCGCAGACGGTGAGCAGCATGATGTCAGTCTGATCAGCAGAGTGATGAACAGAGCCAAGCCAGCTTTCATAAAGCATCAGAGGCGGGACCTGGATCTGCTCTCAGCCAATCAGACCAGTGGAAGGAACAGCTGCACAGTTATGTCATTCACATGATTTATTTAAAGCAGCTCTTCTTAAGAATTACTATTATGTGAAAATTAGTATTATACTATTATAGTATTAAGACTTCAGACTTGATGTGTTTTGTCTATGTTATTTAACAAAGTGTAGGCTTTCAGTGCTGCTCATGATACACAGGCACCAGAACACAGAGTGCACCACAGCTGCTGCACACACGCCCGAGCAGGTAGAGAGTTCAAGATTGCATACAAGGATCCACTGCCTATGATGTATTTTTTTTCAAGGTGGCAGACACCACAGCACCCCCCAGTGGTCTTGTAAAGTCCTGCGGCGTGGGGCCAGAACTGCCCTGGTGGCACAAGCGAAACCCACACAATACTGGGCATAATGTTTAACTGTATATGTATTACTGAGTCTCTATATATGTATTATATGACTCTACAGTCAGTATTAATTTAATAATTTAAACAAAAATAATCTATATCTTGATAAATTTGTATTAAACAGCATAACATTTCAATGAACCCTTATGAATCTATAATTATGAATATATATTTATTTATTATCTCCAAGGAGAAGCTTCTCATTTACATTGAGCTAAAATTACACACACTAGATCAGACAGGTGTTTCCTTAGTGTTCCTCCATCCATGATGCGTGATGTGTGATCAAACCAAGCAGAAACTATTTTTTGATTGTTAACAACTTGTAGAAAAAAATGTAACTAAAGATGTTGATATAATCCTTTTATTCTGTAACTAGATCTTTATTCAACATTGATGGAAGGAGTCTCCAGTGTGAGTGCTTTGCAAGAGTGAGAGATAAACCTTAACGTTTTACACTAGTCTTATCTCTCCGAAGGTGTTGTGCTCACAGACTTCATGAAAGTTTTAAAACATTTGTAATATTATGAAAGACTTACAGATACAATTTTCTTTTTTCAGAATTGCAATTTTATTGAAGGTACAGTATTTTTGATTACATGAAAGATTTTTATAGTTCTTCTTTCTCTACGTACAGACTTATCTAAAACATCTATAATCTTCTGCTGAAAAATGTAAATAAAGTAATAAAGTTCATTCACTGCATTCAGACTTGTTAATCTTCACCGATGCAGCTTTTCCTCCAGCAGACACTTCACATGTTATGACTTTGTTGTTTTCCCACTCGGAGCTGTCGATGGTCAAAGAGCTGCTCAGTGTGAATTTCTTATTGGCTTGCTGCAGTGCAGAGCCGGTGATGACTCCACTGGTGACCGAGTTCCCGTTCACGAGCCAACGCACATCAGCAAAACCACCGGCCACCTCGCTGGCCAAACACACTAGAGTGGCTTTTTTAGACTCCAGCTGTTCACTGGACGGAGGGAGAACGGTCAGAACAGGAGCCGGGAGAGCAGCGTCTGATTCCACACACAGAGGGAGACATTCATTACACCAAATAACACTATTCTAATATGTGGATAGGTAATACATGTTTAAAAATAATTTAAGCATTTCCATAAAAAAAAAATTCTGTCTTTATAACATACTATCAGAAAAATGTAAACACTAGAATATATTTAAAAATGGTATTTGAACAGACCCATAAAAAGCTCAGAATTGTTAAATAATATTAATAAAAGTCAACCATGTACAGTGCATCTGGAAAGTTTTCACAGCACTTCACTTTTTCCACATTTTGCTATTAAAGCGTTTTTTCTTTATTGATTAAATCCTGTCGCGGACGTCTACAGACCAATTTCTTAGACTTCATGTCTTGGTTTGTACTCAACATGCACTGTTACCTGTGGGACCTTATATAGACAAGTGTGTGTCTTTCCAAATCATGTCCAATCAACTCCATTTACCACAGGTGGACTCTAATCGAGTTGTAGAGACATTTAAAGGAAGGTCAGTGGAACCAGGAAGCACCTGAGCTCAATTTTGAGTGTCATGGCAAAGGCTGTGAATACTTATGTACATGTGATTTCTTTCTGTTTTTATTTTAAATTAATTTGCAAAGATTTCAAACAAACCTACAGTAAGGCTGTAACATAGCAAAATGTGAAAAGAATGGATGCACCGTAACATGTACACATTATTAAATGCTAAGGAACACAGAAGAAGACCCAAGTAAAATGTGTTTTTAAAAAGAAATTAAACTGGATGAAGAAATAAACCTGACACTAGAACATACAGTGTGAATGTGGTACAATGTAGAAGTCTGTTGTTCATATAAAGAGCTGAGAAGTTTTACTTACCGCTGACGATCAGCTTTGTTCCTTGGCCGAATACCACAGTGATTCATTCAGTGTCCTCACCCGTACAAAAACCTCCTCAGATACAGAAGTGAAAGCAGAAGAACTGAAACGTCCTCCAGACTTCAGAGAGCTCCCTCTTCTACTGTCTACCATCAGCACACACTCCTTTAAGATAAGATAAGATACGATAAGATAAGATAAGTCTTTATTAATCCCGAAGGAAATTGTTTCTCCAGCGGCTGCATATTCAAAGGATACAAATACAATAGGATAAGAAGAAAATTAGAAAACAGAATAAAACTATAATACAATATTCTATAATTTCAAAAAATAGATATAAATTGAATAAAGATATATAGAAAAACTACAAAAAAAACTACTGATTGTACAGAAAGGTGCAGAATTGTCTCTTTTGTGTCTTGTACATGTATGTTATTGCACACAGAATATATATTGAACATAATATTTGATATTGCATGTAGAATTGTAATGATATTGCACACCATATATATGTTTATGTACAGTACAGACCAAAAGTTTGGACACGCCTTCTCATTCAAAGAGGTTGAATTTGTATTATGGCAAGAAAAAAGCTGCTAAGTGAACAAAAACGAGTGGCCATCATTACTTTAAGAACTGAAGGTCAGTCAGTCCGAAAAATTGGGAAAACTGTGCACGTGCCCCCAAGTGCAGTCATAAAAAGCATCAAGCGCTTCAAAGAAACTGGCTGACATGCGGACCGCCCCAGGAAAGGATGACCAAGAGTCGCCTCTGCTGCGGAGGATAAGTTCATCCGAGTCACCAGCCTCAGAAATCGCAGGTTAACAGCAGCTCAGATCAGAGAGCAGGTCAATGCCACACAGAGTTCTAGCAGCAGACACATCTCTAGAACAACTGTTAAGAGGAGACTGTGTGAATCGTCTCGGGTTACTTGGCTGTAACCCTGTTCCCTGATAAAGCGGGAACGAGATGCTGCGTGAAAACGCTATGTGAACATCTCTTTGTTTCCGGTTGTGAAGCCTGTGTATGTCAAAACCGCCGAATACCTCGGCTTATAACCTCTGCCAGGCATGACGTCACCGAACAAGGTGCACCTGCAGGTTATAAATAGGAGTGAACCGGAAACATCCTCAAGTCAATTTTGTCTGAAGGACGTCCAGGCACGCCAGCAGTGCGGCATCGGAACGCAGCATCTCGTTCCCGCTTTATCAGGGAACAGGGTTACAGCCAAGTAACCCGAGACGTTCCCTTTCAAAAGCTACACTCGATGCTGCGTGAAAACGCTATGGGAACAAGAATACCAACGCCGCCGCACTGCAAGTGTCTGGACCCCCAGGTTGTGTAGCGTGTGCGCACAAATCCGAGGAGGTCTCAGACCTAGCTCTGGGATGCTGACTCAAGGATTCGCGAACCCGGAGTGGCATTGACATCCAGACTATAAAATCTAACAAACGTTTGTGGAGAGGACCAGCCCGCCCCATCACACACCTGCTGCAGAGCTGCAAAGAGCTGCTCTGACTTACGCCACTGGCTAGTGCGGTGGATGATGATTCTTCTACATCCAAAGTATACCACAAGGAATAAAACTGCTGGATTCAGTGTAAGGACTGTAAGATCATGGCCTGAAGATGCTATACCTAGGCTTCAGGACTGCTTCTCCTGGTGAAGTGGTGAAGGGTTTTAGCTGAGAAGTATGGAATACTGGGTGGATCCGGAGCGCCGCAGGCAGCTGGAGCCGGTAGGTGACGGGGTTGATTCGGAGGGTGATGCGGTATGGACTGATGAAGCAAGGTGATAATTTCCTGGATTCTGTCTGCAGATGTAGATTTTTTGTAGAGAGCCATACCGTGTCACCTACGTGGTACAATCGCCCCGGTGGGTGTCGACGGTGGTGCTGAGTGATGTAGCGGGTGTTGGCGCGTTTGATGGCAAGGTTTGCTTGGTTCCATAGCCGTCGACACCGACGGACCAACTGTTGGGCTGACGGTACTTCAACCTCCGGTTCTTGGTGGTCGAACATCGGAGGCTGGAAGCCGTGGCATGCCTCAAATGGGCTTAAGCCGGTGGCGGATGAAACGTGGAGGTTGTGTGATAGTTCAGCCCAGATGAGGTAGCGAGCCCAGGAGCACTGATGGTCGGCGACAAAGCACCTCAGGTAGCGCTCCAGTTGTTGGTTGGTCCGTTCCGTCTGACCGTGGTGACAGTCTGTGGTGGTAGCCAGAGGACAGACTACAGGTGGAATGGATCAGACGGCAGAAGGCCTTCCAGAACCGTGAGGTGAACTGAGGCCGGCTGTCCGAGACGATGTCCTTTGGGAACCCATGCAGGCGGACTACATGTTCTAATATCAGCTCGGCTGTTTTCTTAGCTGACGGGAGCCCGGGGAGGGCCACCAGGTGCACAGCTTTGGAGAACCGGTCGACGATGGTGAGGATGGTGTTTTTTCCTTCGGAAACCGGCCTGCCCGTGATGAAGTCGACGGCAATGTGTGTCCAGGGCCGACGGGGAACAGGACGTGGTTGAAGCTCGCCCGGAGATGGTTGATTTACATCCTTGGCCCTGGCACACACTGGGCACGCCTGGACGAACTCGTAAACATCCTTGCTCATGGTGGGCCACCAGAAGGCGCGCTGTATGAATTGAAGGGTGATGGTTCTCTAAACACCCTTTCATTCTTTGTAAGTGCTGTAAGTTCGTCCATCTTACTAGCCAGTGATCTTACTTTTCCCACAACGATAGATGGAAGATATGGTTTGAAGCTCCTCTTCCGTAGTCGTAGCATTTTCCCAATATTTTCTTCTCAGTTCTTTTGGAATTTCAGGAGATTGTCCATGCATTTCGCTATGCTGGAGACTCAACAGCTGATCCCTAGGGTAAAAAATGGTGGCTTGATGGATACTCCGGCATGATAAAAGTTATGCAAAAGCCATAATGACAAAAAAGAATGTATAAAAAATCTACAACGTTACACCTAGTGTACAATTACAAACGGAATTGTAGCAACAAGTGCAAAAAAAGTGACTTAAGATACTTTAAAAACCAAAAAAAAAAACAACCGAACCATACAGAACAGCTCTGGAAGGCAGCCACCCGTGGCAGGGCCAGAAGTAATGTCTCACTCCACTCTTAACATCCCATTCCAGTGTCACTGACTCACAATTCTGTCTCATACACTGTTCTGTTCACACGTCCTGTTAATAGAATTTGCCCTCACTATTAAATCTTTACTGGAGAATCAAAAGCATGAACAGGTGACAATGTACATGCAGACAATCTTCAGCTCTTATCATTCACTATCACACACTGAGCATCTCCTCATGGATCTGGTGTGCAGCAGTTGGCAGTTTGTATCTACACTATCACAGTGTCGTTTGAACTGTCCCTAATTACAACAATCTCAGGAAATCTTTGGGAAATCTCATTTATGTAGATCAGCTGATCATACTGAGTTTGTTAAAGCCAAAGAACTGACCTGGGACCAGAGAACCATAAACCATCTGTGTCTGTTTTCAGGAATGTGAAATAAATGCTTGTACCATGTCTTTGATCTTCAACTGTAAATAATTCAGTGTGTCTTCATTGAACATCAAGTGAGTTTACATTTTAGTTTCAATGATATGAGATTCAGGTTTTTGTTATTTCTCGTGTTGTGTGAAAGCAGAAGTGAGTGTGAGCAGTGAGAAGGTTTTTGTCACGGTGTACATCACTGTGATACATTGTCTCTAGCAGAGCTGTCCCATGTCTTACAGTAATACACTGCTGAGTCTCCAACCTCCACATAATTAATGACCACATTACAGTCAGATGCTGATGAACATGTTGATTTAAATTTAGGAGATGAGAAAGCAGATCCATAGCTAGGAGAGCTCCAGCTTTGATGATTACTTAACACAAACTGAGGAACTCCTCCAGGAACCTGTTTGTACCAGCGTGCATCGCTATCAGTAACAGTGCCCAGATTACAGTCCATGGTGGCCGTCTGTCCTCGAGTCAGTGTGAGAACAGGAGGCCTCTGCGTCACCACAGTCACACCACTGACACCTGGAATAAAAACAGCACACATGTTACATCACTTCATGCTCACATTAGATGGAGCCCAAATGCTGATGAGCTCCAGAGTTGTGAAATCTTACATGAGAGAGCAGTGAAGAGAGAGCAGAGCGCCGGCAGCATGGTGTCCGTGTGTGATGAGACTCTCGTGCTGAGTGAAGAGACGAGCAGCGTGAGGAGCAGATAAAGGAGAGACTGCAGGGACGTGCTATAAGAGAGACAGGAGGAGGGACAGGGGGAGGAGACTCGGGACAACACACACCACAGCTGATGATCTCCACAGTGGTGAACACACATGGCACTGTAATTATTAACACACCATCAACACTCAAATTTATATAAACATCCTCTTCAATTGATATTAAAGTACATGTTGACCTGATTTTTGTCAGCAAGATGCAGAATGTGTCACACCACATTTAAAAAATATAATAATTTGCCTAAAGTTAAAATGTGAGTGTGAGGACAAGCAGGTGTATCCTGAGTGTGTATAGTAAGCTATAGACAGGACCATACAGATGAGTGTATTAACTGAACTGGAGGCTGGACTGATGCTGTTCTGGATAACCACTTCAGTCTCTCTGACTCTTCAACGTGTTGAAATAAAATACAAAAAAATATGCCAGACACACTAAAGGGGTTAATATGAAATAATGACCTTTTTATTGAATACAATCAAAATTTTACCAAAAACGTCACATATTTGAACAAAATCCTCATCGTCTGAATGAAGTTACACTGATGATGTACTGCACAAGATTTAAATGAAGCCGTATCACATGCTTTTTCTCAGTCTAATCATGCTAGGATATTGAAACTCCTGCTGTTTCCTTGCTGGAGACTTTAATATTCATTTTGAGAATCCAGAAGATCTTCTGAGAACAGCATTTATGTCCATACTGGACTCAGTAGGAGTAAATCAGTGTGTTGTAGGACCAACTCATAAAGCAGATCACACTTTAAATTTAATATTATCCTTCTGATTAAGTATAGGATATATAGTGACATTTCCACAGTCCACATATATCTCAGATAACTTGAATCACCGTCTGATTCCTCAGAACTCGATCAGGTGACTGAATGTCAACATTGTGTTATACGTCAGATAATATAGCTCCAGTTAAAAGAAAATAATTAGTGAGTAATAATCTAATCTCTGGTATAGCCATCACACGCACTTTAAAACAGACCGAAAATTTGAAATTTACAAAGACGATGTGGTGACTGTGGACAGTTCAACTTTACCATGAAGCGGTTCTGGCCTCAGCTAATGCAGTTCTCTGGGGACTTTTGACTGCAGCCGCTCAATAGTTCAGATGTTCCAATAGTAGATTGGAATTCCCTACAGCTTGTACCTGATACTCCAATAACATACATGGACTCTATATAACTGAAACACATCTCAGTTCCAGCCTCCTAACACACAGTATGAATGTAGATTAATCCCTGCTATCCATTATCACACAAATGAGGACGGGTTCCCTGTTGAGTCTGGTTCCTCTCAATGTTTCTTCAAGTTTGCAATCTCAGGGAGTTTTTCCTTGCCACATTTCAAGATGTGTTTTTGCCTTTATCCAGTCATACTAACTCTACAGTTCACTTCCCTAGACCTCTGGGGGTGACGTCTGGGGGTGTGGTGTGCTACCAGGACGTGGGCAGCAGATCATTTGAGTGTGCTATTATAGGGTTATTAACTCTGTACCCACTCTATCTCTGCATAAGACAAATGATGGTCTAAAGTGAATTAAGAAGGCAAGAAATGTCACAGACTCTTGACAAGGCTCACCTGTGAAGTGGAAACCATTTCCTGATGACCTTGTGAATCTGATGAGAGAATGCTATGAGTGTGCCAAGCCGTCATCAAAACTAAATATAGCTACTTTGGACAATCCAGAGAATCAGAGGTCATAATGTACGTGTGCTTATCAATTATGAAAAATTCTAAGCACTTCATGTGAGTTTCTACTTCAGTTCAAGTTCAGGTTTTTGTTGTTTCTCGTGTTGTGTGAAAGCAGAAGTGAGTGTGAGCAGTGAGGAGGTTTTTGTCACGGTGTTCATCACTGTGGTACAGCTGAAGTAGTAGAGTCGTCCCGTGTCCCACAGTAATACACTGCTGAGTCTCCCACCTCCACATTACTGATTATTAACTGATAATCGATCTTTGAAGGGGCTTTAGATGTGAAGCGTGTGGATGAAAAATTGTCTCCGTATTTATCAGGAGCGGAGTTAGAATAATAAAATCTCAACACAAACTCTGGAGCTGCTGGTGGAATCTGTTTATACCAGGAGACATAGTTGCTTTCATCCTTTGCGATGTTACAGTCCATAGTGACAGAGTTCCCCTTATCTACTGTTATAACTTGAGGCTTTTGCGTCACTACTTTCTGTGAGCTGACCACTGCAACATAAAGCAACACTGAGAGTCATCATCATTTCATAAAGAGAATTCTAATGAATGAAAAGACGTGAGTGTGAAGAGGAAAGCAGGAGCAGGAATCTTTACCTGCCAGAGCAGGGAGCAGAGCGCAGACGGTGAGCAGCATGATGTCAGTCTGATCAGCAGAGTGATGAACAGAGCCAAGCCAGCTTTCATAAAGCATCAGAGGCGGGACCTGGATCTGCTCTCAGCCAATCAGACCAGTGGAAGGAACAGCTGCACAGTTATGTCATTTACATGATTTATTAAAAGCCCCTGTGCTGAAGAATTACTTTGAATAAAGAAAGCCATAAAATGACCATTGTGTTAACTATTAGGTATAAAATTTATTCAACTGAAATATAATTAATAGAAAATAAGAAGACTGGAAGACTATCTTATACTTACTGTACATACTGAACATCAAAAAACTGACCAACAGTTTAGCAGAGTTTAATAAAGTGCAGTAACACACTATTTATCCCACAGCAAGAATTTGTCAAATTAAATGATAAAATACACAGAATGGACACACAGGTACATAGCAGGAAATAAATAATAATAACCAAAATAAAATACAAATTAAAACAATTATACAAGAATAAAACAATAAAAGCAACACAACTGTTCAGATTATAAGGCAAATTATAAAGATTAAACACATCCTCTACAAAATAATCTAATAATACTAATAAAACGTAAGATCAGGAGGGAGGGAATTCCAGAGTTTAGGAGATAAATTCTGGTAAAGACCCCCCAAGGTTAGCCAAAGGCAAAACAAAAATAAAGATTCACACTTACTCAGTCGACTGTGGCAATTAAAAAGTGTTTGGCTTTGTCAAGGTTGGGTGTCCAGTATAATGGGCTTTCAAGGGGCTCAGAATCTCTAACCGCACTAAATGTAACTTTAAATGGATAAAAGTACACTGTAAAAAATCCAACTAGATAAATGTTGAATGGATTAATAGTGTATTGTTGACCCAACTTCTTACATGTTGAGACAACAGTGGGTTCTTGAAAACTTTGGAGACACAGACTGAATAAATAAAAAATATCAAGTTGAGCCAGCAATCTACCTTCATTGATCACGTGATAATAAGACCCCGCCCCTCCCCTCTGCCGGAATGACACTATCAGACTGCACTAAAGAGATGAAGATGGCTGTTTTGTGGACTCTTTATTCTTTTGGGTTCTTATTTATTGAGTATTTATAAAAAAAAAATTTAAAAATAAAATATGTTTCAGTTAGCCTACAGGTATTTTAAACGGTTACGGTTATATATGTGAGTTCGGCGTGTTTCCGCATATCGTTGTCCTGAGGCATGAGGTGAGCTGAGCTAACGTTAGGTTCACTGTACAGGAGTTAATGTGCTAAACATTCATAACCGTATCTATCTTTATTCCCTGACTTTTCCCCAGCAACAGCGTTGGAGCTACTGGAGGAGTGTGAACATGGTGTTGGAGGTGACTGTAGTCTTTGGTGGTCTGGGTGACTGTACAGCAGCTGCTACAAATTCATTTCGTTTACAAATTCATTTTATTTCATTTACAAAACCACTTGCAAAGAGGAAAATAGTGATAGATTCATCTAAAACGTGAGAAATTCTGCTTGAAAAATCATATATAAACAGTAATCAGGTTCATTCACTGCCTGCAGACTTGTTAATCTTCACCGATGCAGCTTTTCCTCCAGCAGACACTTCACATGTTACGACTTTGTTGTTTTCCCACTCGGAGCTGTCGATGGTCAAAGAGCTGCTCAGTGTGAATTTCTTATTGGCTTGCTGCAGTGCAGAGCCGGTGATGACTCCACTGGTGACCGAGTTCCCGTTCACGAGCCAACGCACATCAGCAAAACCACCGGCCACCTCGCTGGCCAAACACACTAGAGTGGCTTTTTTAGCCTCCAGCTGTTCACTGGACGGAGGGAGAACGGTCAGAACAGGAGCCGGGAGAGCAGCGTCTGATTCCACACACAGAGGGAGACGTTCAGAGAAATTATATTACAGCACTGCTGAGTTCTGATTGGTCAGAAGGCGATGATTAAATGTCTATAACAGCAGCTCTCACAGTAGTGCATGTGACGATTAATGTGCATGATTTAATATTTTATCCTTTAGTTACAACTCATTCAACGCAACTTGGTTGGAGGACCTTCTACATAATCTGTGATTGATAAACAGATTCAGTATGTTGTTGTTTTTTAATGAAAACATATTGACCTCCACTGAATTGATATTTCATGTTTGAGGGAGTCCATATAAAGAAAACTTTCTCTAAAAAATTAATCTGTCATGTTGTACACAAATCAGAAAAGATAAACATAAACAAATAAAGCAATGAACATGACATGAGACCATGTAGTGTGGAGCTCAGAGGTTTTACCAAGTACTGACGATCAGCTTTGTTCCTTTGTTGTAGTTCATTCATTCAGTGTCCTCACCTGTACTGTCTACCATCAGCACACACTGAGAATCAGTGTCCATTATCTTGAACCACATCCAGGAGAGGAGATCTTCAACTCTGATTATTCCGTTACACATCTGTGAGCAATTCGATTTGAATTTCTCATGTGACCGCTCATCCATGTAGGAAGCAAATCATTGCCATACCATAACATATTACAAGCTCTGTCCTGTGCTGAGTCCTGTGGGTGACCGAAGGTAGATTCTCAGTGTCGTACAAAAGTGCAGTGGAATGTCCTATTTGTGCACTTCGTGGAATGTCCTGCTTTGATGCCAGACTGCGTAGGATCTTGGAGTGAATCATCAACAGTGTCGCCAGCAACGCACTCCCACCCTCGCTACGTCTAACAAAGACTTGGAGGTGAGAACCAAAAGTCTCAAATTTGGACTCATCAGACCAAAGCACAGTTTTGCATTGATCTAATTAACATTGCTTGTGTTTCCTCAGAATTCTTTTCTGCTTGTTTTTCTTCCGAAGTAATGGATTCTTTGCTGCAATTCGACCAGGAAGGCCTGACTCAAACAGTGTCCTCTAAACAGTGGATGTTGAAATATGTCTGCCGCTTGAACTTCGACGAGCATTTATGTGGGAACTAATCTGAGGTGCTAGGATAACAGAGTGTTGTTGCTATTGTAGACCTATTTGCTCTGTATGCAAATTAATTCTGATTTAATTTCGGCAAAGTCAGGCAGCCTGAACGATGTGATGAGACTCCGTACTAGTTTTTCAAAACACTTCATGACCAATGGAGTGAGTTCTACTGGCTGATAGTCGTTTACGCTGGTGATGCTTGTTTTCTTTGGTAGAGGAACTATGGTAGAAACAGGATGTGATGGCAGACAGTTGAACCATTTGAAAATCTCAGTAAAAGCACTGGCACGCTGATCTGCGCAGTCCTTCAGCACACATCCAGGGACCCCATCAGTTCCTGTGGCTTTTCTTGGATTTATGGCCCTAAGTGTGCACCTTACCTCCTATTCCTCCACTCTGAAGATGGAGCTGCTGTTTTCTTCTGGGTATAGTGTATCTACCCATCCTGACTAGTGTATCTACCCATGCGAGCAAAGATGTTTTGTTCCTCTGCCAGCCATATATCACCTTCAGCTGCTTGTAGATTGGGCCTGTAATTGGTGAGGTGCCGAATACCATCCCACACCTGCTTTGTGTTGTTGCTATCCAGGTGCTCCTCGATCTTTTTTCAATACACTGCCTTGGCCTTCTTAATGCCTTTCTTCAGATTGGCTCAGGCTGCACTGTGAAGGGGTCCATCACTGTTAAAAGCAATGTTCCTCTCTTTTAGCAACCTTTGTACATACTTTGTCATCCAGGGATTCTGTCCTCCAGCTGCTGAGAGGCTCCATCGGACCAGATTTGAATAGTTTTCCGGTTGGCAGGACCAGTTCTCCAGGGATGCAGGGATTAAAAGCAGGGACAAGTGTTCAGACTGGATCAGGTGTGGTAATGGTTTAGCTCTGTAGCCCAACTAGCTCTGTAGCCCAACTGTTTGAATAAAACACTTGTCTAGTATGTTGTCTAGCAGGACATTTTACAATAAAAGTTGGTCGGAATTTAGGAAGCACTGCGTTCAAATCAACATGACTAAAGTTTCCAGTTAAAATAAACGCAGCATCAGGATATTTCCTTTGCAGTAAGTTAATACTGCTATGTAAATGACTGAGCACCGTGTTAGCATTAGCATCTGGTGGGATATACACCAGCAGTTAGCATGACCACATTAAACTTCCTGGGAAGGTAAAAAGGCCTGCAATGAATAGTCAGAAACTCTCGGTTAGGAGAGCAGTAACTGGCTAGAGACCCCCTCCTCTGCTCTTACCAGAATCTGTTGTTCTTACAAGAATCTTGGTTCTGTTGTGACGCTGTGCTGTGCTGGCTGCTAATGCAATAGCAGAATCTGGAATGGATGAACAGAGCCATATCTCTGTGATGAAAATGATGCAGCTTCTTGCTATGTTCGCCCAGATGTTATGTAAACGGAAAAATTCTGTTGTAACGCTGCCCCTGACGTAAATCCTATGTTAAGAAGATCTTGCCGATTGTAAACATTATTTGCCCAGCAGATTGTGATAACGCAAGTGATAAGCCACATGTACCCAAACAAATGAGAACGGGAAGATGCGAAAAAAGACCAAAACAAACATGTAAACACTGCACTGAACCGCTGCATTTAAGCATGCCGCCATCTTGGATCGCCGCAATTTTGGATTCCAATCTTTCACTTGAAACTCATGTAGATAAAATTAACAGGATAGCATTCTTTCATCTCAGAAATATTGCTAAGATAAGGAATCTATTGTCACTAAATGATGCAGAAAAATGTCTTTCTGTTTCGTCAAGTACACCAGTAAAAGATCAGTAAAATATTATAGATTCCAATCTTTCATTTGAAGCTCATGTAGATAATATTACCAGGATAGCCTTCTTTCAGCTTCTGCCTTGAGATCAGGGTCAGGTTTGGTTTTCATGGATCTTTCCTTGAAAGGTGCAATGAAATCCAAAATCCCTGGATAGGTGGAGTAGAAGACAGAGATAAAATCCTCCGGGCACAGAAGAGAAGTTAGCTCATCCTGAATGTAAAGACTAGTGTTCATGAATGCAGCAGCAAACTCTCCAGCTTTGGTGGAATGGATGGTGCGGCAGTGGTACACCTTGGGGTGGTTGTTGACTGGGGTGGTTGCTGATTTGACAGTAGAAAGGGGAGCAGTAAATTAAAAAATGACAGGGAAGAGGTCCCAAATGCAAATGTAATTAATTTCTGACGGATACTAGAAGTTCATGTGAGATTATGAGGTACATTGTGTGGTCATACTGATGTGTGGGGCCATTAACTGATTGTAGCAGGTCAAAGGACTCTAGTCAAAGGAGACAAAAAACTTTGAAAATCATTAACCAGTTGGCTGGATGAACAACAAACATGTAAGCAATTATCGGCTTACAGCTCACAGACTGCTTTGGAGATTTCCTTGTACGCAGCCCCGTGCCTGGATCCTCACTGGCTGGCAATGCGAAGTGATCTGGGATGGCCATCTTGAACCATTCATAACTGTACTCCTGAAAGTGTACTCCTGAAACCAGAATTATCCACACAGGAGGCCAGGTAGGCTTTTGACGAGTTTGACGAGGATAACTCGATAAGAAGGCAAGAATGTCACAGTTTAACTCGGATTAACTCTTGACAAGAAACACCTGTGAACTGAAAACTGAAAACCGGGTGACTACCTCATGAATCTGATGAGAGAACGCCACGAGTGTGCCGAGCTGTCATCAAAACTAAATGTAGCTAGTTAGGATAGTCTAAAAAAAATAAACCATGTTTTGGTTTATGTACCATTTTTGTTTACTACATGATTGAATACATGTCATTTCATAAGTCTTCCTCACCTGCCCCTATGGGTGAGCTGCAACTGCTCCTGGAACCAGTTTGTATCAGTTACTGATCACATTATGATTATTTTGTGTGTCACTGATCACAAAACTCAGAGGAAACAGAGGTTGTACTTTATCTGTCCTCTTCAATTGTGTAGAGTTCAGTGAACATTAAGTGATTTTCCACTTCCAGTGAGTTTGAAGTTCAGGTTTTTGTTGTTTCTCGTGTTGTGTGAAAGCAGAAGTGAGTGTGAGCAGTGAGGAGGTTTTTGTCACGGTGTTTCTTCGGTATTTTCTTCTGCTTAATCCTGATAAGACAGAAGTTCTGGTCATAGGACCACAAGTAGCTAGAACTAAGCTTTCTGATCACACTGTAACTTTAGATGGCCTTTCTGTTCCATCAAGTGCAACAGTAAAAGACCTCGGTGTGATTATAGATTCCAGCCTTTCGTTTGAAGCTCATGTAGATAATATCACCAGGATAGCTTTCTTTCACCTTAGAAATATTGCCAAGATAAGAAACATATTGTCACTAAATGATGCAGAAAAACTAGTTCATGCTTTTATCACGTCTAGGTTGGACTATTGTAACGCCTTACTGTCTGGTTGTTCAATTAGGTGTATAAACAAGCTTCAGTTAGTACAGAATGCAGCAGCGAGAGTCCTCACTAGAACCAGAAAATACGAGCACATCACCCCTATCTTATCTACACTGCATTGGCTCCCTGTGAAATTTCGCATCGATTTTAAGATCCTACTTTTGACATTTAAAGCACTAAATGGTCTCGCGCCACAGTATTTGAGTGAACTGTTAGTGTCTTACGATCCGCCACGCCTACTTCGATCAAAGAATGCAGGCTGCCTGTCAGTACCACGTATTATTAAAACTACAGCAGCGGGCAGAGCTTTTTCTTACAAAGCCCCAAAGTCATGGAATAGTCTTCCTATTAATGTTCGGGACTCAGACACAGTCTCAGTGTTTAAGTCTAGGCTAAAAACCTATTTATTTAGCCAAGCATTTTTGTAAATAGATTAACCTTAGGTAAAGGAGCAGATCTGGGGGACTCATAGACGTAGAGTATTCTGGTGAACTGGTATGTTTAGATGCTGTCCTCCCCACTCTCATTGTTCACTCAGGTTTGTTGACGGTGAGGTGATTG